>JAYWIR010000166.1:0-49517 GCA_036172245.1 Raillietiella orientalis
GGTCTTTCTATCTTCCTCCCCGATCGCCGGAGCGCCTTCCGGAAGAAGAAGTCGCGAGACGTCCCGTTCCGGTAAATGCGCGCGTACAGGTAGGAGTAGAATTTGTTGAATAGGCCTTTTACCTAGTCGGGGGTGGAGTGCCCCGAACCCTGGTCGTCCAGTAAGCTGGCCGATTTGGATTGCCACGCCTGCCACTCGGCTCCCGCACGGTATTCGGCTGGCCTGCGTACGTCTGGTGTTCGCGCGTAACATCGAGATTGTAAATACCATCTCTCGTTTCGCACGCTTTATCCAAACCCGGCAGGCAGGAGGTTTATAGGGAACTCGTCGCAAAAATTTCGGACCGAGCGCTTAAAGCGAACCCAGTCCTGAAGCGTCTGCAAACTGAAACCTCCTATGAATCCGCGGAGATGCTCCGCGGCTTCCGGAAGTTTAAGCCAGTCCCCAGGTAAGCACCACACAGATGACCGCGGACCGCTATCGCGTGGGCGCACCTCGAGTACGATCCGGTCATGGTCCGGCAGTTCCGGCAGTGACTTGCCGCGCCTGCGCACGCGTGAGCATAGGTGCTGGACAAGAAACACGTGATCAATGCTGTCGGCAATTTCCGGATCTCCCTCGAACAAGTTTCGCGTGTGCATCTCTGCGCACAGCTCGTTCACTTGGTCCCGAAGTGTGTCGGACGCACCTGACAGCAGGCGCAGGTTAACGTCACCTGCGATTAGGTGCGCTTTGCGCACTCTTACTTCGTCCAGATATTCGCGTCTCGGTAAGGAAGAAATCTCTTTTTGCCTTTGCCGTTAGCGCGTCTCTGCCGCTTGGGGCGTACACGGTGGTAATGACCAGATCGATGGAGTCGGACCACCTGATAGTCACCTGCCCGACGCGAGCGGCACTATCGAACCGTACGCCTTTTGCCGCAGGCTCGACAGCTGGACGAAGCAGGAACGCGACACCGCAAGATTCAACGGTGCCGCAACGCCACAGCAGCCGTCCATCCGAGATAAGCTCCTTCTCCGTTGCTTGATCTGCGGAGATCACGTGGATCTCTTGCAGAAGTACCAGGTCGAACGATGCCAGGGTGGAGGCCACGTCTCGTCTCTTGCCGTCCTCGCTTAGCCCGTTGACTTTCCAACAGGCAATTCGCAGACGGCGGCAATAGGCGATTGCAGGCATTAAGGCTTGGAACGTGGCGTTGCAGCACCTGTCAACAAACAGGTGGGAGGGACGAGTAAGGGGACCGCGGCCATCTGAGGCACTTGAAGCACCTGGGGCACAGACTCTACCCTTTCCGTCCCTCCGATGTCGCAGCGTGAGGTTACCTCACGAGGAGAGTACCCGGAGTTCCCCACTTGATTTCACGCTCGCTTCCCTCAATTATCTTACTTTCTTCCACGGACGGGATAACTTTGCGGGTAGCCTTCTTCGTGCAATTGGCCTTCGTGCGGGAGGCCGCGATGCCGCAGGCTGTGTTTTCTGCCTCTGCGTCAGAGTTCGGAATCTCCGAATTCTTGATCGAGGTCAGACGCCTTAAGGCCTTTTTCGTGGATTTAAGGGGACGCTGCAAGGACGCACCGAGCTCCTCCGCCGCTCGCAGAAAAGCGACGTCGTCGAGCATGCGTTCGACGACGGACGCCACCGCCAGGTCGATAGCCTCCGGCATTAATTCGGCGGAGGGCTGAAAGTCGGCAGCCACGAGTGCATTTTTGCCGCTCTTTTCGACCGCAGGAATGCGCTTGATGACGACAGAGCAGCGTTTGATATTTTCGCGACGCGGCAAATTCTCGCTGCGTTTCGCGACATTTTTTTTGCTTCCTTGAGGCTTTCCTGCCTCTTGGATTTTACTACCTGCCATCCAGATTCCTGGACGTTCTGCTCGACCTTGTCCGAGTTTTCCAAGATCTCGGTGGTGACCTTCACCTGGGGCACGATAGTTGTTTTTCGAGCGGCGGCTCTCTCTCCGGCTGCCTGAACTCGTCTTTTTCTCGCCGCGCGTTTTTTTGCATTCCGTGCGGACGCGACGCGGACTTTATTTTGCGGGCACACTGGAAGAGTGTGCCCGGGCTGCTTGCATTGCTCGCACTGCAAGTGGGGGCACCTTTTTTTCAGGGGACCTGAAGTGCTGCAATGCCCGCAGAAATGCGGCTTACCGACATACCAGATGTCAACGGGTTCGCCGTTGACCTCCAGCTTGTTTGGTAGGGACCAACCCTCGCGGACCGTGATGCGTGCGGAAGATATACCGCAATTCAGAAGATCGAACTCCCAAAACGGAGTAGGCCTTTTCCACAACGCGTAGACGGTTCCGAATTTGATTAATTCCGTCCGGAAAGCTTCTTCGGCCATCCGGAAGGTGATTCCGAGGAGGTGGATCACGATAGATCTATCCTCCGTGATGAGGAGGAGCCGGCGATTCTTCAAAGGAACAGGTGTACGGAGCAAACGCTAGGCAAGACTTTCTTCTTTGCAAATCACATCAACGTACTGTCCATTACTCCTGATAGTCATCGCGAAGAGCTCCTCCTGGGGTACTTTGAGGTAGTGCATCGCTTTCGAGAAAACGCGTGCACTCTCGAAGGAGTAAAGGTTGCCTACCTTGTAGAGTAGAGGAAGATTGTACCCCTCCTCCAGGTAGGCTTTCAACTTAGTTGCAGCCGCTTGCGTTGGCGCCGCAGCCGCGGAACTCCAGATTGTCCCTAGCGAGGGAGTCGCTTCTGTGAGGGCGGTTGCCCTTATATCCATTGATTCAGAAGGCGACATAGACGTCGCCCCCTCCTTAACATTGGTGGTGGTCCCAGGCATTGCTTCGTAGCCACCACCGAATTTACTGGCCCACAAAAAAAAAAAGAAGAAAAATAAATCCACAAACGCTCAAGAGCGAAACAAAAACCCGTGCGCTCTCGATCGAGGACTGGGACGATCTGAAAAGATCGGTCCGCGAGTTCTGCTGTCGGTTACCATTGCACCTGGTTCCCCGCGGCTTCGGGGAGGGTGTCGCGAACAGCAGATCCTATCTGCTGGCGCGTACTTTCTCCCGATGTTCGGACGTGCGGTGTCTGGCGGAGTACAAAGCCTGGGCCGAGCGCCAGGTTTGACAGTCTGAAGCGGCTTGTCTGCTCGATGACGCTGGACAGGAATGCACGGCTGCAGCCGAAGTACACCGCGTAATCAAGCGCTACTACTTCTGGTTGTACGCGGAGGAGCTCACGGAATGCAGTCTCTTTGAGCTGCTTCTTCCGACGGGTAACCCTGCTATCGACGAAGAGGAACGCGACAGATTGGATTGGCCCTTCAAGGCGTAAGAAGTATCTTCCTCTATAGCGGGCCTGAAGAGGCGTAAGGCGCCTAGGGAGGATGGCCTGCCCGCGGATTTCTTTCAGTGCTTCCCGGCGGAGCTCGTCCCCCTGGTGCTAAGCCTTTTCTCGCTGATGCGTTTTAAACCCGGTTGCGCCGGGACGTTTATTTGTGAAAACGAACCACAATCCTCAAGGCAAATTCATCCTTTCTAGACACAAGAAACGCCCATACAGAAAGTTCAGTTCAGAAAGATCACCGGCACGCAGGTTGCCTTCCAAAAGAAAGGAACAGAGGGAGAGGGATACAAAATAAACAAAACATAAGAAAACAAACAGAGAAACAGTGGAGGTTGGGGTCAGGGATCCATGGTAGTAAACGTTCCTGATCTTTCTAGAAGCGCTGTTTGACAATGGCGAATTCCCTGGAGACTTTCCTGCGCAGATGAGGCCACTTGACAGCTGCTTTCATAAGGTTCGCAGCGATTCTGGCGGCGTCCGTTCGCTGCGAGCTTTCTTCTAGTTTACGGCGAGCGATCACGATGGCGCGGATGCAAGAGATTGTTGCGATAACAGCGCATTTATTTAGTCCGTCTTTGCTGAATAAGCGTCGAAGCAGGTCTGTGGCAGTGTCCTGAGGACGACGAAGTGCCGAAGCAAGTCTCCGCCATAACTCCCGCAAGTCACTACACTCAAGGAGCAGGTGCGTAAGCGATTCTATCGCCCCGCACCTGAGGCAGTTCGGGGAGACGACTTTCCCTGTAACCAAGTTTCTGCGCTTATTGCACTAGAATCCCCAGTGCAGAAAAAGAAGAACATCCTGTTTCCATCAAAGCGGGAACACGGAGCTGTCCACACACAAAGAAGGGACCACAAGATATTCAGGGAATAATCCAAGAACCTCACTCTAACGAAGAAGTCCCTTTGACTGGTAACGAGGAGTGGCAGCGTCTAACAACACGCTCGTTCTGCAGCCGCTCAGCAGTCTTCCCACTTTTAGAATGCTGCAGAAGAACTCTCACCTTGCCGGTTGTCTACTGTCGTTGTTTGCCCTCAGAGCAGATAGCGCTGCGGCGATGAATGAGACGGCTACCTGGGACCAAAGCGACCAGTCCTGTAGGATCACTCTTAGCGGTTTGCGTAAGAGGCCCTGTGAGGGTCGCAATTGCTCTGGGCGCACATCGAAAGTGAACGTCCAGTGCTCCAGAGCTACCTGCTGCCGAGGATTAAAATTGGAGGGGCGGCAGGAAATTCAGGAATGGGCTAACAGCAACGAGGACAAATGCCTCAGTGGGTAGCCAAATCCAGTTCTCCGGCGGAGGTTGCGCGGCAGCAACGAAAGCAATCCTGCACTGCCGACACATCGCTGGAGAATATGGCGAGCCGGAGCACACCAGTGACAAGACCACAATTTCCCACATAAGGATAGAAGCCGGAATTGCACTTGCAGTCGAATCTTCTGGATGGTCAGGATTCTTAGTCCTGCGTCCTAGCATGGCGTTACCAAATCTTTGAGGCGAACCCTGGATCGCGCAGCTCCCCGCATGACCTTACGTAGGAGACGCTGCGCCCGGAGTTTAACCACACAGGGAGGTGGGCAAACAAAAAATAAGGGGCGGAGGAGGGGGGGAAGGGAAGTGTTCCATATGCACGTTTTTTCGGCAAGACGAACTTGCCCACCAGGAACGGGCCTAGAGCCATCCCTGCCTTTTGAAGCCAGGCCGACCACGATTCAGACGAGCAGAAGTCGCCCAACGGTACGCCCAGGTACTTGAAGTAAATAAGCGTTGGGGTCCCCAGGCGGATCCAGTCGGCCTGTCCCTCCCACGACGCACCCACTGTCACGACGGAGCACTTCGCCCTGTTAACGCTCATGCTCGCTCCACGACGGATCAGCTCGAAGAAGTCTTGGACCGAGTCCGGAGGAGTAGACATGGGCAACAGAAGCAGAAGGTCGTCGGCGTTTGCTGCCGCGAACGGAGTTCACGGAGAGGCGCTGGGCAGTACGGCCAGCGTCAGCCTGTACGCTTGTAGCACCAACTCGAAGTAGATGCTGAAGAACAACAGGTTTAAGCTATCGCCCTGCCTAATGCCTCTGCGCACGGCCACTCCGTACACGCGGGAGCCACTGAAATACAAGTTGATAATCGCGTGGCGCTAGCAGGAGCGCAAGTACAGGAGAAGATGATTCGAAAGCCCAAGACGCTCCAGGAGCTCCAAGAGGCGTTCCTGGTTTAGGCAGTCGAACGCCTTGTGCGCTCTAGGGTGGACGTGTTTTCTCGGTGCTCCTCGTGCCAGGAAGTCTCCCCCAGTGCAAGCGTCGTGTGGTTCAGTGGTCGATCAGGCAGCGATGCCTGACGCGACCACCAGGAATGGCCAGGGGGCAGCGGCAACGCCGACCCCAGAGGCGATGGAGAGCCAGGGGGCGGCGGAAACGTCGCCCCCAGAGGCGATGGAGGTGAGGGCATCCGCATCAACAGAATCGGTCTTCTCTGCAGCGCGGGCGTGGAGCGCCGTTCTGTCGGCGCCATCGCCTGCAGCCGCGGCGGAATTGTCGGCCTATGTAGAGGAGGGGTACAACCCCTCATTGTTCTACAAGGTAGGCAATTTATATTCTTTAGAGAGCGCGTGCGCCTTCTCGAAGGGCATGCGCGCTCTCGATGTGAAAGAGGAGGAGCTCAGCGCTATGACCATCCGCAGCGGGGGTCAGTACGTTGAGGTCATCTGCAAACATGCAGAGCTGGCCGAACGACTGCTTAAAACCCCCGTTGGGATGGGGACGCGCAGGCTTCTCCCCACTACGGCGGACCGCAGCATGGTGGTCCACCTGTTAGGCGTGACGGCGCGAATGCGCAAAGATCAGGTTCGCGCCGCTTTGGAACAGTTTGGAACGGTCCACGCGCAGTGGTCGAAAGTTAGTCCTCTCGAGGACTACACGGGGCTGCAACACGGCCTCACTGCTGCGCGCGTGACCGTTCGGGAGGGCTGCACTCTTCCCCACAAACTGGTGGTCGAAGGCGAAACCGTCGAAATCTGGTATGTGGAAAAGCCGAAATACTGTGGCTTCTGCAATACGTCGGGCCACCTCAAAAAAAGGTGTCCCAATGTGCAGTGCCAAGTATGCGGCACAATGAGCCACACGAGGGAGGTGTGCCCAAAAGCAGCAGTGCGAATGGTTTACAAGAGAAACCTTAAAAAACGCGCATGGCTTCTGCAGAAAAGACTGGAGGCGAAAGCTGCCGCGAAGGCTGTGCCACCCGCGCCCAAGACCCAGGCCGCATCCGAGACCCCGGAGACCAACGCCGAAAAAGTTGAGGGAGCAGGCCAGGAGACTGAGTGGCAAGTGGCAACAGCCAAAAAATCAAAGAAGGAGAGGAGGATGGAAAAGAAAATCGCCTACCAACAGGAGAAGAAAGAGCAGGGTAGCGCGATAATTAAAGAGTGCAGCGTCGTTGTCGAACGCGTTCTCGATGTTGCCGAACGCTGCCGGAAAGAACTCGCCGCTACCGACGACATCCCTCTGTTGACACAGTCAAAAGCGAGGGGAGCGAGCCGGCGGCGGCGTCCGTCATCGACACCACCATCGATGACGTAGCCTTCGCGCGAGCCGCGGAGGAGCTGGCAGCCGCGTTGCAGCCAGAACCCTTAAGGCAGGCAAGAAGGCCGTAAGGCGTCCGGCCTCCCCTGAGGAGTCCCCCACTTCCGACCCCGAGGTGGAGGCCGGAAGCGGAGCCTCCGTTTCCACAGAACCGCGCAAGAAGGCTGGACGTAAGTCCACAAAGCCAAGGAAGCTCGTCTCCCCCGCCGAAGGGGAAGAGATGGCTTCCGCAAGCGAGGGTGCCATGAGCGTGGGAAACTCTCGGGAACCGTCGCCGGAGAGACTCCCACGCACGGACACGGAGGGGATGGAGGGGGTGGAGGCCAAACAGGTGCCTCAGGTGCCTGAGAAGGCCAAAACCCTCATGGACATCCCGCCCGCCTCGCAAGAGGAGGGCTCCCCCACACCTTAATCTTCCAAGCAGTAATGCCGGGAATCTCCTCCTTCCGTCGTCTGCGCATCGCCGTTTGGAACGTGAACGGCATGACAGACGCCGGCAGGAGACGAGACATGGCCGCCCTTCTGGAGTCCTACGACCTTGCGCTGCTGCAGGAGATCCACGTGATCTCTGCAGAACAAGCGCAAGAGATCGAACGGATCTCCGGAGGGCGGCTATGGTACAGGTGTGGGAGAGCGAAAAGTTGCGGTGTCGCCTACCTGCTTCGGCCAGCCGTCGAGGCCGCGGCTCGGGGCGTGCGGTTCGACGATCACGGTCGTGTCGGCCAGCTGACTCTCAGGTGGTCCGACTCGATCGATCTGATCGTCACGAACGTGTACGCACCGAGCGGCAAGGACCTGATGAACAGGAGGGCGAGGAAAGAGTTTTTCCTTGCCCTCCGGCGAGACTGGCTGACCGAAGCAGGCGTGCGGAATGCCCATCTGGTTGCAGGCGATTTCAACGTTCGCCTGAAACCAGATGAGCAGAATCCCGAGCGTGACCTGGTCAACGAGGTGTGCATGGCGGTGCACACCTGTAATTTGTTGGCCAGTGCACCGGGGATGGAAGACAGCATTGACCACGTGTTTCTTGACGAGCACCTGTGCCCTCGCGTGGGCAGGCGCGGCAAGTTACCGTGCGAGCTGTCCGACCATCGCCCGCTAGTCCTCGAGATCCATCCGCGCGACAGGGGCCCCCCCTCGTCAGCGTGGCGTCTCCCAGGGGACTGGCTGAAGCTCCCGGACGCGGCGGAACATCTCCGCACGTTCATACGGAGCTTCAGGCTGCGGACACTCCAGGATTGGGACCGCTTCAAGCGGTCGGTCCAGGAGTTCTGCGACCAGTTTCCTCTGCACCGCCTACCTACGGGTTTTGGGACCGGGGTCCGTAACGAACGAGCCTACCTGCAGGCCTGTCGTTACGCCAGGACCCCCGACATCCGCAGGCTGGCGGAATACAAAGCGGGAGCCTTGAGGCAAGCCTGGCAGTCCGGATCGGCCAGCTTACTGGACGATCAGGGCCAGGAGCACTCGGCACCTGCCCAAATGCGCGGCCTGCTGCGGAGTTACTACTCTTCCTTGTATGCCAAAGCACCTCCGGAGAGAAACGTCTTACGACTCCTGCTTCCGGAAGGCGCTCCAACGATCGGGGAGGAGCAGAGAAAGACCCTCGACGAGCCTTTCACGATGGACGAGATCCTCTCGGCCATCGGAAAGCTCAAGAGGCGAAAGGCTCCAGGGGAGGACGGACTGCCCGCGAAGTTTTATTAAACTTTCGCGGCTGTGCTTACCCCCCTGGTACAGCAACTCACCTTGCTGATACGCGAAACAGGTGACGTTCGCGCCAACATCTTCATCAGCCCGGAACAGACATATGCTGTTCCCGGGCGTAAAATGGAGGCGAACCTGTTCCACGCTTCTACCTGGCTAGAGCTCCAACATGAAAAGAGCTTGGTGCGCAGCCGAAATTCCGGTGAGTGCGCCGGCAAGGGGTTGGATGGTCGGGTGGGGGAGGGAGCCCTTACGGTCGCAATCGACTTGCGGAAAGCATTCGATTGCGTCGACCAGAATCTCCTTCTGGAGCTTCTTGAACGCTTGGGCTTCCCTGCCTAATTAGTGGCATATCTGCGCTCATGCTGGCGCGACGCGCTCATCAATGTTACTTTTAGCGGGCAGACCGTGCACGGCGTGCCGGTGCGGCGTGGAATCCGGCAGGGAGACAGCCTGAGCCCCTCGCTCTTCAGTACCTACTTTGAGTTTGTACTGAGAGCGTCCAGGGGAACTCTGGCGCACCTGCCGTACCACTGTGCCGGTACGCCGGCCGTTTCAGCATACGCGGACGACCTTCTGCTGCTGCTCCCTGTGTCCACCCCGGCTGCGGCGGTCGAGGAGTACTTCGACCTGCTGCATCGGGGAACCGGACTTACGGTGAACACGGCGAAGTCGTCCGTGATGCCAGTTGGTGTGGCGTGGGCAGGGCAGCAGGACTGAGTCCGTTCGGGGATCTTCACGGTGAGGTACTTTAAGTACCTTTATGTGCTGTTGGGGGACTACTCCCCTGCGGAAGCGTGGTCCGGCTGCCTCCAAAAAGTAGAGACGGCGATCGGCCCGTTCCGAGGCGGCAGGTTTTTCCTGCCTGAACGGGCCGCTGTTTGGAACACGTTCGCGGCTCCTCTCCTCCGTCCCCTGTTTCTTGTTTACCCCTTCACAGAGAGAATAAAAAAGCGGACGAAGGACCCCCTCCGTATCGCCCTTTGGGGCAACGGGAGGGCCGGATTCCGCTTAAAGAATTTGTGCGCTCCTCGTCGGGATGGTAATCTGGGCCTCCTGACGCTGGAGCTGCTGGAGCTTCAGCTTCAGTTTTGCTTGTCAGCACTCGTTCCAGAGTTGTGGTGCACCTGTTGGTGCGTCCCTGCAAGTCTCCTTCTCTAGCAAGCCACCGGCAAGACGAGACTGACGTCGTTTCTTGAACTCCGTTGCCGCGTCAACCGATGCGGACTCCAGCTACGGAGTGTGGCTGCGCTGTATCGGAAAAACCCAGGATTGCTCACCTGTCGCCCGTTGAGCGGAAGTGCCTGGTTGCAGGAAACCGTTTGAACGTGGGGACAGTTCGGCATGCAACGCTCCCAACAGGAACGAAGGTTCGTGTTTGGGGGTTACAGAAGTTGCACGCTTCGCCAGATCCTGGAGGATCCAAAGAAGAGAGCGTGGGCAGGAAGAACCCCCTTCGCTGCTGCGCTGCCATCCCTGATGGAAGATCTAGACAGCGATGTTGCGGCGAAGTGGGTGGTTACAGTAACAATCTCCGGAATAGAGAAGAAGATAGGAGAGTGGAAGACGGGCCAGTTAACAGACGTTGCTACCCCGATTACGCCTCCCAATGGACTTCTGCGCTCGGGCGCGCTGCTTGATGTTCCCATTTTACATCTGAAGTTTCCCCCGGTGCTCGTTAACACTTTCGCCCTCCCCTTAAAATGGCAGGAGTCGGCTCTCCTGTTGCAGCACTGGGGACTCCCCTGCGACGCCCGCCGACAGCACTGGACCTGGGGAGCGGTGGACCCCTATTGCGTCAGGTGTGGGGAACGGGAGTGCCTTCCCCACCTGCTAGTGGACAGTGTTGCCCTTCGGCCCCTTTGGTTTCGCTTTGCCGCGGCCATCGGAATCCCCTGCGGCAATCCCAGGGACGCACTGAAAGCCCTCTTCGTTGCCGACGCCCTTCGGCCAGCGGCCTCGCTAGCAGCTTTGTGCTGCCTACGCGGGATCGTCACCGCTTGGAGCAAGGCTACGGGAGGACAGCGCGAACAGGTTGCCATCCTGCCAGCCTCCCAGTTCCTGAGGAGGGCGTCTCGATGGCCCCACCTGGATTCAGGAATACAGAAGGAGCTTGCCGGCATCCTGCAAAGGATGCAACGGCCCCATTAGCAACTGTGATTCCTTCCCTTACCCTCCCAACTTTTCTTTTCTTTTTTTTGTTTTGTTTTTTGTTTTTCTTCTTCCCCCTGCTGCCGTGGTGGACCGTACCGGTCTGCAAACCGGTGACCCGGCAGGCTGTGTTTTTTTTTTCGTGCGTGGCTGGAGCAATGGCCCAGCCACCGCACGTCTTTGTAAAAGTTTATTTTACAATAAACGCCTCGGCGAAATCCGGGTTAAAATCGAATGCTTTGTGCAAATCTACTGCTAGTGCCAAGGCTCCCGGCTTTTATCCCGTCCGTCCGCACTGGCGCTGGCAGTTGTAAGAAGGTCTAGCCGATGTTTTGCTGTCCGCCGCAACGCGCTCTTGGAGCTGCCACCAGATGCGCACCATAAGATGGTTCGAATCCATGAATCTACCCGGTACAGCGTGAGGTTGCTCCGGGCTTACCACGGACTCCGCGACTTCCCCTAGGCGCCTGATCCACTGCTTCGAAAACAACTTGACGTCCCTATTCAGAAACGTGATCGGACGCCAGTTTTTGAGATGGCGCGGATCTCCTCCTTTCGGGAGGAGACGCACTTTCGCTAAGCGGAAGGAAGAAGTGACATCTCCCGTCACCTTTATCAGCGTCGAGGGTCTGAGCACCAGTGGTGCGACTTCCGCCGCGAAGCTCTGATAGAAATCCGAGGGCAGCCCGTCGTCACCTGGAGTGATCCGTTTCTTGAGTCCTGCGATAGCGGAAGAAACTTCCTCCGACGAGAAGAACTTGTCGAGACGGGCGCGTTTCTCCTCGCCGATGCCGTGTGCACCTCACAGCAGAAGCAGTTCCGAGAGTATGCTCTCCGTCTGGGATTTGGCGTAGAGCAAGGAGAAATGACGCTTCAGTGATCGCCGAACTTCGGCAGGAGCCGTGCATTCTCGGTATTGGTTGTCGAGCAGAATAGGCGCTCCAGACTGCCAGACCTTGTGCTCGGCCCTCGCCTTGTTCTCTGCGAGGTGCCGCACTACCCTACGGCTAGAGAAGTTGCGCGCCTGCAGTAATTCTTTGCTATTGGCCACGCCTTCTCCAAAGCGGCGCGGTAGGAAGCGCAGGGGGAACTGGTCGCAAAACTCCCGAACCGATCTTTTAAGGTGGTCCTAGTCTTTGAGCTGCCGGATGGCAAAGCCGCGTAGGAACTGGCGAAGATGTTCAACCGCCTCCGGATGACTGAGTTAATCCGCCAACATCCTCCAAACATTGTTCGGAGGTCCGTTGCTTGGCGGGAGTAGCTCGAACTCAAGCCTATCATGGTCCGATAACGTGGACGGCACCCTGTCTCTCCTTCCCACTTGCGAGAGTAGGTGTTCATCAAGGTAGACGTGATCCACGCACCTTTCCAGTCCAACTCGCCGGCTTCCAAGTTACGCGCGTACACCGAAGCGCATGCCTCTTCCACGCACGACCGTTACGCCGGAGACCTCGTCCCGTTGCAAAGCAGGTGGACGTTGTATTCCCCTGCGACGAGATGTGACACTCTGGCTCCGGAGTTCCTGAGGCATTGGCTCTCCAGCACATCAAAGAACTCGATTCTTTTGGCGCGCCGATGAAAGCTGCTCGGCGCGTTGACGTTCGTCAGGACAAGTTCTATTAAATCTCACCACTTGAGTACAAATTGGCTTTTTCGCCCTTCCTGGTCGAATCGAACGCTGCGCACCGCTCCCGTCATCCTACTATGTACGAGTCAACCGACTCCGTACGATTGTGCAGAACCTTCTCGCCAGTATAGGGTGCCACTCGCGCGCCGTTCAATTTCGGTAACCTCCGCGTCGGAGATGTGTTGCATCTCCTGAAGGATCGCCAAATCGAAATGTCGCAGGGTGTCTGACACGCCGCGCCTTTTTCCGTCCCTGCCCAGCCCGTTGACGTTCCAACAGGCTACGCTGAACCGACGAAGAGAGGCGACTTCCTGCATTAATTCTGGGAAGATGAGAACAGGTTTCTCGCCATGTCCGGTGAGTGGTCACGAGACAGAACGGCAGATTTTGGAGAGGGCACATCTCCATTCGAAGCCTCCCTGCTTGTTGCCGGTCGCTCAAAGGTGAGGTCCATCTCCTCCTCTTTGCTCCCCGGCAAGAGATTTTCTTCGGCAACTACGCGCTTGCGGGTCTTCGAGAGGCGATTGCGCGGTTTCGGGCGGGTTTCGCGCTGTGTGCTCATTCTGCGGACTTTGGATCAGAATCCGACAGTCGAGCGCTTGCCAGGCACTGCTTCTGTTTCCCAAAATTAAGGAAATCATTGGATGCCTGTTTCTTAGCGCTTTTTGCTACTGCGGCTGGCACTTTGGTCCTTTTAGCCGCAGTAGCAGCTTCCCGCTCCATCAGCGATAGGACGACTGCACAGGAAGAAAGAATCGCAATGTTTTTCTGGGAAGGTTTCGCGGGTTTCTTTCGCCCACTTACCTTCACACAGAGCTGCGAAGACCTTGATGGTTTCTTTCTAATGATCTTTCTCACCTGCATCCAGCCTTCTTCCTTCGCGTCGCAGTTATCTTTGCCATCCTGAGATGGCGCTGCTTCCACGGTTGTAAGAGGCGTTGCCTTGGCTGACTCTTGGAGTGCTGCCTCCACGCAGGCGTAAGCAACTCCTTTAGCGATCGCGAGAGGCGCTGCCTCTTTCAGATCGGAGGATTCGCGCGTTGCCTTTGCGACCGCTGGGGGCACTGCTGTGGCGGTGGTGCTCGCATTAGCAGTTTCTTCCTTGACCGCAGTAGGCGCTGCGTCCGTGCACGATAGCTGAGGGTTTGCCGGCTGTTTCGTCGCGGCACTCAGCCCCTGGAGCATTTTAGCCGCGGTTGGTTTATCCGGCACGGAGTTCTTTGCCCGTCGGGGCGATTTTCCCGAATCGGGCGAGCGACCGCATTCCTCGCCACTTGCCGAGGCCTTGGTTGGAGGCTTCGCGGTCGCGATGCCGACAGTAGAAAACTTCTTGCCCTTCTGCGCACTCTCTTTTACTCTCAAAAATTCGCTGCGAGATCTCGGTGAAAGTTCGCATTCTTCGCGAGCTTCCGTCCGCTCGCTAGCTTGGGGCTTCTCCGCGACGAGTTTTTTTATGTTTCCCTCCCCTGTTTTATGGAGGAAGGAAGAGTTTTCTGGGCATGCGCGCTTGCGGTTTTAGCAACGCTCTTCTAAGTTTTGAGGTTTCTTTTCCCTCGATTCGCGGCGTTTATTTCGCGATGCGAAACGCTCTTCGTTCTTTCGCTTTTCGTTTTTTAGAAGGAGCTCCGGGCACGTTTGTTTTGTGTGCCCGGGCTCGTGGCAGTAAAGGCAAGTGGCCGAGGGACACTTCGTAAGGTGGTGACCCTTTTTCTCGCATTCCGCGCATACAAGCGTTTGCCTCGCATACCACAAGCGGACGGTCATTCCATCCACCTGCGATCGCGTGGGCATTGCCCGGCGATCCGCCATCGTCACTCGCACTTGCGCGAGACCGCTGTGATGGTCTTCAAAACCCTCAGAAGGGTTTGGCAACCTCCAAAGCCCGTGAATGGGGGCGAATTTTTCAAGGGACTCCAAGACCTGGCTGTCCGAAAGGCACTTGGCCACTCCACTCAGCCGGACAACGAACTTTTGATCCGCAGTGGTGGGGAGTATTTTCTGCCCACGAATGTGCAGCGGCGTGTGCAGCAAACGCTGCGTAAGGAGAGCGTCCTTACTGGACACATCCCAGTAGCCGCATTCACTCATGGGCATGATGGACTCCAGCTGGCCTTTCTGAACTCCAATCCGTTGGGGTTCCTGGACAAACTCGCGCCCAATCCGCTCAAACATAAGGACACTCACCTTATACCTGAGTGCAGACGTGTACCCATTTGCTACATAAGCCTGCAGCTCAGGGCTGTAGGGCGAAGGTCCTAGTGTAGCCGCTAGGGCAGCGACCTGGGCGAACCTCCTCGCCGTCGGCGAAGACAGTGGCTCCTTTCTGGCAGCCGAAACCGCCATCTTAGGAGCAGGTACCGTTCCCTTCTTGCGGCAGATGTTCTTCTTTGCTCCCATTGCAGCACAGAAGCACAGCAGAACAAAAACTCACAAGAGTCAGCCTACCGCGTAGCGACGCAAAAGCACGTCCGTACGCGACCGTCGCTGATGCGGGAGACGGGAGATGTTCCCGCTTCTTTCCGCTCAGCAAAGGTGCGGTTCCTGCCGAAAGGCGGTGATTTGCGCCACCTCAGCAACTGGCGTCCGATCACCTTGGTGAATTCAGACGTTAAGTTGTTCTTCAAACTTTGGGTCGCGTGGCTGGGGAGAATCGCAGCGTCCCTGTTGAGTTCGAAGGAGACGTATGCTGTTCCGGGGCGGTCCATGGACGCGAATCTCTTCTCCGCGCGAACATGGTTCGACCTGCAGCAGCGCGTGTCGCAGCAGAGCCAGGCAGCCAAAATCTCCGCTGCTAAAGGTAAGAGGCGGTTTTCAAGGCACGATGGAACGCCGGGGCTTTAGCGGTAGCCGTCGATCCTTGCAAATCGTTCGACAGCGTAAACCAGGACCTCCTTCTGGAGCTTTTGGGATGCTCAGGCCTCCCGACGCACCTCATTGCCTACTTGCGCTTCTTCTGGCGCCACGCGTTATGCTGTATCTCTTTCAGCGGGCGCCACGTGTATGGCGTTCCCATATGGCGGGGTATCAGGCAGGGAGACACCTTAAGCCCCCTGCTCTTCAGCATCTTCTTTGAGTTGTTGCTGAGGGCGTAGAGGCTGACGCTGGCCAGCCTGCCGAGCTCCTGTCCGGGAACACCGGTCGTGGCCGCATATGCTGACGACCTTTTCCTGTTGCTGCCCATGTCCATCCCGGCCTCCAGGCTCGAGGACTTCTTCGAGCTCATTCGTAGGGGGGCGAGCCTGTGCGTCAACAGGACGAAATCAACCGTTGTACTGTTGGCTTTACTTGGGAGGAACAGTACGACTGGATCCGCCTGGGGATTTCCACAGGCAGGTACTTTAAGTACCTTGGCGTTCCCTTCGGCGCCTTTTGTCCATCAGAAGCGTGGTCGGACTGCCTTCACTAGGCCGACTGCTCTGGGCCCGTTTCAAGGCGGCAGGTTCCTCCTGTCGGAACGGGCCTTCGTATGGAACATTTTCGTTGCCCCTGTCCTCCGCTAACTTTTTTTTTGTTTGTCATCCTCCCTACTCGGCTAAGTGTCTGGCGCAACGCCTGTTGCGAAACGCCTTGTGGGTACCGGCGATGTCTAGGATACGCCTCAAGGACTTGGCGGATCCTCGGCGGGATGTAGGCTTGGGCATCCTGACGCTGGAGTGGATCGGACTGCTAGTGCAGTTCCGCATGCTGGCACTTTGCGCCCAGCTCTGGACTACTCCCTGGTGTGCTCCAGCGCGGCTGCTGCTTCGAAGCTGCACGGGTGGCGACGGATTACGTTCGTTGCATGTGCGCACGGAGCGCGCCCAGAGAGCATTCGGCTTCCCTTTGAAGCAGCTAGCCACGCTTCTGGAAAAGCATGAGTGGATCTCCTGCCGGCCGACGAACTTCAACGGCTGGAAGCAGGAAGCCTTATCGTCCTGGGCAGCGCAACAGGATGTGTCCCGTCTGGAACTCCGTTGTGCGAACCTTTCCCCATACTGTACAGTGGGGGAGGTGCTTTAAGACCAGGACCAGTCACACTCCTAGCCGCTACGCTCCTCGACGAAGCACAGTCTGCACTGATGGTTCGAGACGACAGTGACCTGCCGTCGAGGTTGGAGGTCGCCTGCGAAATCGTTGCCGAAACGCGACTGCTGTGCGGCTGGAGGACGTGCGAGGTAGCAGACGCTGCCACGCCATGCCTTCGTGCCAAGGGACTTCTTCGATGCAGCGAGCTTTTCGAGGTGCCCACCGTTGAACTTGTGGTCGCTTCTGCGTGTTTTGACGCGACTGTCTTCCCCCTTGGGTGGAGACAAGACACTTTTCTGCTGGAGCATCGGGGTTTGTACTGCAACCACCGCGCGCACCTGATTTCCGGGGGAGTTGCGTCCCCGGAATGTGTCAAATGCGGAGCGGTGGAATTGCTTCCGGTTTTGCTGTTTGAATGCGGTGCCCTCCAGGAGCTGTGGCGGCGGCTGTTCTCAGCGCTCCTGCACCCCGGACACACCGCACTGGATTGGAAGCGCCGCTTCTTCACGCGTGGCGAACTCTCTCTCTGAGCGGTCGTCGCAATGATCTGCTTACCATTGCCAAGATCCTCTTTCTTCATTCTGAGGACACCAAGAACTCGAAACAACCCAAAAGCCAAAGTACCCATAAACAAAGAGCATCATCCTTCGTTCCCGTACCATTGCCAAGATCCTCAGTCTTCATCCTGAGAACATCAAGACCTCGAAACAACCCAACAGCCAAAGTACCCATAAACAAAGAGCATCAGCCGTCCGCGCCATTGTCAGGGCCCGCCACGTATTGCAGATGCTAGTAGTGCCAACATCGGTGCCCGACACTGCAGCTTTCAACCTGCAAATGGCTGCCGGGTGGCCACACCTTGGAGCAGAAGTAAGGACGGATATCGGCTGCATTTACTGCCGGTTCTGAGAATAGGAACAGATGAACTTCAGACCCCTATCCCCACCCTCCCACCCAATTTATTTATTCATTGTCTTCTCCCTCATGTTCCCAACTCTCAGTTTGCCCAACCTGCGTGGCGGGGAATCTACTCCCCATCTTTTGTTTTTTTTGCCTGGGAACACAGTTTCCAGATGTTTTTATCAATGAGCGTCTCGGCACAACCGCGTAATAAACAACGACGCTGAACTCTTTAATTGTCGTGCTACCCTGCTCTTTCTTCTTTTGTTGGTAGGCGATTGTTTTCTCCATCCTTCTCTCCTTCTTTGATTTTTTGGCCGTTGCCACCTGCCACCCATGCTCAAGTCCGGATCCCTGGACTTTTTCGGCGTTGTTCCCCGGGGTCTCGGGTCCGACCTTGGCCTTGGGCGCGAGTGGCGCAGCCTTCGCGGCAGCTTTCGCCGCCAGCCTTTTCTGCAGCAACTGAGCGCGTTTTTTAAGATTTCTCTTTAAAAGCACCCGCAGTGTTGCTTTTGGGCACACCTCCCTCGTCTGAGCCATTGTGCCGCATACTTGGCACTGCACGTTGGGACACCTCCTTTTGAGGTATCCCGCCGTATTGCAGAAGCCGCAGTATTTCGGCTTCCCCACATACCATCGGTCGACGGTTTCGCCATCGACCACCAGTTTGTGGAAAAGAGTGCAGCCCTCCCAAACGGTCACGCAAGCAGCCGTGAGGTCGTGCTGCAGCCTCGTGTTGTCTTGAAAAGGACTAACTTTTGACCACTGCGCGTGGACCGTTCCGTATTCCTCCAACGCGGCGCGAACCTGTTCCTTCCGGATCCGCAAGGTCACGCCTAATAGGTTGACCACTATGCTGCGGTCCGCCGTAATGGGGAGGAGCCTGCGCGTTTTCATCACCACGGGGGTTTTAAGCAGTCGTTGGGCCATCCCTGCATGTTTGCAGATGACCCCAACGTACTGACCCCCGCTGCGGATGGTCATAGCGCTGAGCTCCTCCTCTTTCACATCGAGAGCGCGCATGCCCTTCGAGAAGGCACGCGCGCTCTCTAAAGAATACAAATTGCGTGCCTTGTAGATAAGCGAAGGGTTACACCCCTCTTCTACATAGGCCGACAATTCCGCCGCCGCTGCAGGCGATGGCGGCGAAACGACGGCGCTCCACGCCCGCGCTGCAGAGGGGACCGAATCTGTGGGGGCGGACGCCCCCACCTCCATCGCCTCTGGGGGCGACGTTGCCGCTGCCCCCTGCAATCCATGGTGTTTGCGTAAGGCATCTCTGTCTGATCGACCACCGAACCACACAACGCTAGCGATAGAGAAGACTTCCTGGCACGAAAAGCACTGAGGAAGCACGTCCGCCCTCGAGAGCATAAGGCGTTTGAGTGCGTGGACCACGATCTTTTTTTGGATCTTTTGGGTCGCATGGGTTTGGCACCCTCCTTGATCAATCACCTGCGCTCTTGCTAGCGCAGTGCATCATAAACCTTTCGTTCAGCTGTCAAAATGTGTAAGGCATGCAGATGCGCCGCGGGTTAAGGCAGGGCGATAGCTTTAGTCCCCTGATCTTTGGCGCCTACTACGATTTGGTGCTATGAGCGTACAGGGCGATTTCGGTTGCCTTCTTGATCTCGTGTCACGGCACGCCCGCAGCAGTAGCGTAGGCCAACGATTTTCTGCTGATGTTACCCATGTCCACCACGGCAGCCGCAGTCGACGATTTGTTTGATCAGTGAAGCCGCGAAATGGGACTGCAGCTGAACAAGGCAATGTCGTCGGTGGTGGCGGTTGGTGCGACGTGGGTTGAACGGCCTGACTGGATCAGCTTGGGGATCCCCGCGGACAGGTCCCTGAAGTACCATGACGTGACGTTGGGTGATTTCTGCCCGTTAGAATATGGTCAGATTTTCTCCAGAAGGTAGAGCTGGCGATCGACCCATTCCTCGAAGGCAGGTTCCTCTTGCAGCAAAGGGCCGTTGTATGGAACGCGTTCGCAGCTCCCATCCTTCGCCCCAAGCTTTTTGTTTGACACGTTTCACCCATTTCAAGAAGAGAACAAAGGATGTACTCTGCATCGCCCTCTGGGGCAAGGGGAGACCTAGATTGCCTCTGAAGGACTTAAGCGCTCCGCGTCGGGACGGTGGTCTTTGCCTCTTGACGCTGAAGCGCCTGGACATACAGCTGCAATGGCTTACTTAGCCATCGCAGCGAAGTTGTGGAGCACCCCTTGGTGCGTTCTGTCCGCCTTCTTGCCAGCTGTGTCTCCAGGACTCAAGGACTAGCGTGTTTTCTTCTGTGTTTCTGCCGGGAGATGCGAATATGCGGCCTGTTCCTTGCACTCATGTCCACCTTGGCTAAGGAGAACAGCTGGATAGTAGTCAATCTTGCCAAGCTCCTCCGCATGGCTAGAGGAGAGTGCTAGCACGTGGGCGAAGATACATGTGAGGAGCAACGAAACGTAAAACTTCTGGCGAATCGGCATCTTCTCCCGGCGCACTCTGCGTGAAACTCTTGAATTTCCAGAGGATTGCAGGTAGGCGGAAGGGTCATCTTTTGCTTTGGCGTTCCCCTTCCACCAAAGGGTGCTTTACAACAGCCGGAAGCAGAGTTTTCAAGTCTGCTACCATGTCGCAGGTAGAGAGAAGTCGATGAGCGCCGGACTCGGTGGGAATTCTGTTATTTCCCCTGAGTTGCAACTGGGCGGAGACGACCTCCCTTGCTGCGTCGCTGCCCTTCCTAAGGAGGGAGCGTCACGGCAGCCGATTGCCGAGGTGGAAAGTCTCCTGTTGGATCGCAGGCAGCGAGAAGATAATGAGGGGCCTCACCATGGGTCAACTGGCGGACGTCACAATCCCGATCACCCAGCCGCGAGGACTTAAGAAATGGGGCGAGCTGCTCACCGTCCCAATGGATGAGCTCAAGTGGCCCTCGGTGATGAACGACTTCAGGATCCTTCCCCTGAAGTTGCCAGAGTCGGCGTTGCTGCTGTTATACTAGGGTTTACCCTGCAACGCATGTGGCGTCAACTGGACAATGGACGCAATGTATCTTGCGTGTGCCAGGTGTGGGGATCGGGAATCGCTCCTTCACCTCATCGTTGATAGTACTGCTTTCCAACTCCTTTGGGAACGGCTGGGGATGACCCTCGGGCTCCCAATGGGCAGTGCCCCTAGATACGTTTACCGTCACCTCTTCGTGCGGGACGCTCTGCATCCAGCCGCTGCCCTCGCAGAACTATGCTGCGTTCGAGGCATCGTGGCGGACTGGAGCGATGCCAATGACGCAGATCGAGACCCGAACGAGAGGAATGCCATCCAGCCTGCAATGCTCTTCATGCAGATAGCTGCCTGATGACCCCATCTTGGACCATTGCTAATGAACCTCGAGGGCTTCCTTCGACGGATGGGCCCTCCTCTCAGTAATGAGTGTTCCCTTCCTCTCCCAACTAATTCTTTTGGTTCCTTTATTTTTTATTTTTTATTTTTTTTTCCCCCCATCCCTTTTCACTGCCGAGGAGTGTTACCCCGGGCTGCGTACCGGCATCCCGACAGGTCCAGTGTCTATGGCCGCGTGTGGGGCCTGGTACCTCGGAATGTAGAGTTTTTGAATAAACGTTCCGGGCGTTCCCGGGTGGCAACAGCATATCCGCGGGGTATGCGGCGCAGAGATCTGCTCCCAGAACTCGCGAACTGACACCTTCTTGCGGTCCGAGTCGTCAAGATTCCTGGAGATGACGCCTCCCAGGAATTGGCAAAGATGTTCATCCGCACCTGAGATGCGCTTGCACTCCCTGAGTAGATGCCACGCCCTGGATGGTTTTTCACCCTGGTGAGCCGAGGCTTTTATTATGAAGATGTTTTACATCAAAAAAAAATTCTGTAATAAAGTCTTTTTTGTCAATATGTTTTTCCTTTTTCGGTCAGCACAAAAGTTGTGACTGTCTTGGGGCACTTGCTGTTACCGATCATGAGGCCGATTAGGTCGACCACACTGGTGCAGGGGCGGGAAAAAAAATTACGAAAAAAAAAGCCTGGAAGGGTAATGTTTTTTGGGAGAGGTGGAAAGAAACGGGTTTACGGTAGGCCGTAAGGAGGCGTCTGCATCCTGTTTCGGATGTTTTCACCTGGGTAAGTAAGGGCTTTTATTATTTTAAAAAAACAAAATTATAATTATTAATTGCAGTCGATTGAGTTTTCATTGTTTTTGTGTTCCTGTCGGAACACATTTACGTATTGTTCTGTACTTGTTTACCGACTTGAGTGCCGGTAAGGTCTACTCAACTCGCGAAGGGGACGGAAAAAAGAAAAAAAATGCTTGAGGGACATTGTTTATGGGGAGAGGGAGGGAAGGGAAGGGATCCAGGGGGAGGCCTCTGCATCTGGTTCCGCATGCTAACAAGTGCTGGCAGAATTTTCCTCAGTCAGCGACAACGGGGAGCCTTCTCAATAAAGATCACCGGCCAGTGAATGGCATTCGGACTGCTGTGGCCTCTTATGGACGCGTTCCACTTGTCCAGTATTCCTCGTATGCAGCAGAGAACTGCAACACACGCGGCACTTGGCAGGGAGTTCCGCATCAAGAAACAACGAAAAATGTTTCTGGGGTCGCCCACCGCTACGTTTATGACCGACGAGAGTCGATCCCACGTTAGACCGAGGTCAACACATTCGATTAGTAAGTGGGGGAAGGTCTCCCTTTCACCGCACTCTGCTCATTTGGCATCCACGATCCCTAAGGTCCAGTGAGACAGGCGTGCTCTGCTTAGAAGTCCACAATGGAGCAGAAGCAACGCCGTCTCCTGCCTTTTCAGGGGGAGGGTGCCGTTATGCCAAGACGCTGTGGCTACTTCACCTCCTCCAGAGGCACGTAGAGCAGCTCGCCCCAGAGTACAAGTCCATTCGGCGGTACACTCTGGGTTCTAGCGTCCGCTAGTTCCCAGGACGTCCACGCCTTCATCCGTTTTCTCCTGCCTCCGATAAGGCTGGACACTTCCCACGTTGACGGGGAGTGGGAAATTCTCTTCCTTTATTTAGACGCAGATGGCTTCCCCTACGGCTGCCTGTGCGTTCCCCTCCTTCCTGGTAGGGATGCTCCTCCTTTGATTCTTGGACTTCCATTTTGTTTTCTTTGAAGGCACCTCCCCGTAGGAGGACGAAATTCCGACATCCAGATCGTAATCACCTGCGTCAGGTGCCTTGGTCGGCCTTCTCAAGACCTTTCGCGCCGGATTCTCACAGCCTTCCTGTACGGCCGCGAGCTCTTCCGCATTCTCGCTCACGGGTAGCGCGTCGCGCGGCTCATACTTTGTTTGCACAGAAGGTTAGCCTTCCGAAATTGCGGCTTTGACGCAAACGAGACGGTGAATATCTCCCCCGGTGGCGTCCTCTAAGGTCTCCACGCTCTCTTAGGTAACAGAGCATTCGCGGAGCAATGCGCGGCGTTGTTTGCTATTAAAAGGTTTTCTTTCATCTTCCGGTTACGTGACCTATGTTCTCTCTAGTATTTTCGGTTTCGTCGTCCTCAAGCCCTCGTTTCTACCAGCGTCGTCGGGAGTTTTCTGTATCAGCGTTTGCTGGGAGGGTCCGGGATGTGGTTTTTGGTTCGCCTAGCTGGTGCCTCTTTCGGCTTTTTCGTTTGCTCCGCGGGTTTTCTTTTTTTTTAAAAGCAGGGGGAGCAGATGTTTCACGCTTTTACATATTTTTCGGAGGTGGACCTTTTCTCTGCTTATGAAACACTTGGTGCGAGGCCACCTTTTTTATCATGTGCCCTGTGGCAAAATAGTGCTCATAGCACTTGGGTTTGCCCACGTACCAGACATTAATCGTATCGTTGTCGATGTCGAGCGTGTGGATTAGCCCGTCGTTTTTGTGCACGGTTTCACGCCCTGCTGTACTTCCATGCCACTGTACAGTCTTTCATTTGTTTGGAATACTTTGGTTTTGGTCTAGAGCGCGTGTACCGTGCCGTACTTACAGACTTTCTACTGCACGCCGGTCTTCCACATGCGAAGGGTAACTCCCGTGAGATGAGCCACTACGGAGCGGTGCTCAGTAACAGGGAAGAGCTTTCTGCCCTCCAGCGTAATGGAGGCATTCAACAGGCGTTGAGTTGCCTTGTATCCCTGCAAGTCATGTCCACCCATTGACACCCGTTAAGCACGGAAGGACCTTCCAGCTCTTCCTCCACGACGTTTCACCGCTGCAACTCTGTTTTGAATTTGCGAGCAGTGCTTCAGACAAAGATATTACCTACCCTGTAAATTAAGGACGGCTTATATCCTTGTGCCCTGTAGGCGGCTTGTTCTGCAATGGCTGCACAGGATGTTGATGCAGCCACGGCAGTCCAGGTTCTCGTCGTGAGAGAAGACTGCTCCGGGAGTACGGTTACCCCCTTTCTCAAGAGGGCAGTTGCCCTTCCTTCCGTGGGTCGGTCGCCCCTACTTCCGTGGGTTCGAAAGAGGAATTGGCCTCTCCCCTCCGATATCCATCGCGGTCTCCTCAGGCATTTCTGCCACAGGATACCGGCGATGTACAACTCACAAACACAATCGAAAAAAAGATTCCCGAACTGTCGCAGTCGGCGCGCAAAAATAATACGTTCTCGCGCCAAGGTGCTGGCGAAATGTTGGCTTGACCGCCTGGGGCGGGTGGCGCAAATCTTCATCATCCCGGAGAAAACATAAGCTGTTCCCGTGCGAAGCCTGGACTCAACCTGCTATTCGCAAAGACGTGGTTTCACTCCAATGCACCAGGGTAAATGTAACGAACATGGTAAGCACTGTGATTTCTGGGACGTCCGCTGGTGGTTCGTGGGGTGGTAGAGAGCGCGATGGGGCCCTCGTAGTTGCAATGGATTTGCGAAAAGCTTTCGATTGCGTGCACCAGGTGCTTCTGCTGAAGTTTCTTGAACGCTTGGGCTTTCCGTCCCCTTTCCGTCGCTCTTGCTGGCGCAACGCGCTGAGCAGCATTTATTTTAGTGGTAGAAACGTGCTGGAGGTGCTGTGCGCCGTGGGATACGGATGGACGACAGCTTAAGCTCCTTGCTCTTCAGCACCCAGTTCTAGGTGGTACTGAGGGCGTACACGGAGATTCTAGCTCGCCTGCCGCGCGTGTGTCCAGGCAAAATGGCCGCATCGTCATATGCGGACGATGTTCTGATGCTGTTCGACAGACGTCGGCGGTCGAAAACATTTTCGAGCCGGTGCTCCGCGGGACAGAGCTGGAGGTGAAGAGAGCAAAGTCTTCCGTGGTAGCAGTTGGTTGGGCGTGGGGAGAGCAGCAGGACTGATTCCGCTTCAAGATCCTCACTGTGCCATACTTGAAGTATTACTCGGTGTGCTGCTGGGGGGCATTCTTAGGCGATGCGTGGTCTAGTTGTCTCTAAAAGCCTCGGAATGCGTTCGGTCCGTTCCTGAATGGCAAGGTTTTCTTGTCCAAATGGGCCGTGGTGTGAAAAAGGCTGGTGGCTTTTCTTTTTGCCCGTTCCTTTTTGTTGTTCCTCCACCGAGAGGTATAATCAAGCCGACGAAGGACCTATTGAGAATTGCCCTTTGGGGCAGAGGGAGGTTCCGAGTCCGCCTGAAGGACTTGTGCGCTCCATGTCGTTACGGAGGCTTCCTTCTCTTGACCCTGGAGCGGTTAAGCTGCAGCTCAAGATGAGGACTTTAGCCCTAGTGGCGAAGCGGTGCAGCACCTTTTAGTGCGTACCTGCATTACACTTGGTTCAGCAAACCAGCATCTGCGCGGACTCGTCTAACTTCCTCGCAGACAAGGTCAGCTTCTCTTCTGTTGTAGTGTCGAGCTTTGACGCGTGAGTGAGCTGATCTGTACGAACAGCTGGATCTCCAGCCGGCTCTCGAATGGTCCTGCTTTGCTGCAGAAAAGCCTTCGCACATGGGCCAAGAACAAGAAAGCAAGCTCGGAGTTGCGGAAGCGACTGCTGCACTCCTTTTATGACCACCGCTTTATGCAGAACGTGATCGCGTAGCGCGCCCTGCATGCATGAGACGGAAGGAATTCTCTTTCGAAAGCTCTCCCTTTCCACAAAGAGCACTTGGGTAGTAGCCAGCTGACAAAAGGGGAAGTCAGATGTAGCATCTCGGGTAGAGAGAAAGAACAGGTGGTCAGAAGACAAGCTAGCAAGCTAACGACCCGACCCTAAGTGCCCCACCAAAACGATTATTGCAGTGGGGCGAGCTCCTAAGCATTTCTCTGGAAAGACCTGAGTGGCTCCAGTGTTGAGAAATACCCTGGTCCTCTTCTCAAATAGCAGGAGTCGGCATTTCTGGTGTTGTGCTGGAGAAACCTTAGCAGCGCCCGCCGATCTCATTGGACGTGGGAGGCAATGTACCCGAACTGTGTCAGATGTGGGGAACGGGAATCCCTCCCGCACCTGTTTCCTGACTGTGTTGCCCTTTGGTTCTTGTAATTGCGGTTCGCAACGGCCATTAGTGCACCCATGAACGACCCTAGAGACGTGTTAAAAAGACTCTTTGTGCGCGAAGCCCTTTCGCCAGCCGTAGCCCTAGCAGCCCATTGTTGCCTATATGGGATTGTAGCCTCATCAAGAAACGTCTCTGACGGACAGCACTGTGCAAGAGTAATCCTTCCCACCTTTTGCTTCCTGAGTACGGCAGCTG
Source organism: Raillietiella orientalis (assembly GCA_036172245.1). NCBI lineage: Eukaryota > Metazoa > Arthropoda > Ichthyostraca > Raillietiellida > Raillietiellidae > Raillietiella > Raillietiella orientalis. Next base: position 25,920 of record JAYWIR010000166.1, read on the forward strand.
GATGGCCCATTCTAAGGAGTATCTGGACATAACTTGCTGACATCCTGCAAAGGATATATAGGACGGTCCCCTGCGAAAAGTGATCCCCTTCCACGAGCCCCCTCTGCTTTAGTAAATAGTGTTTTATTTTTAATTTTTGTTTGTCTCTCTCCTTCCGCTGCCGAGTGGATCTTCGCCGGCCTGCGTGCTAGTCACACTGCAAGTTCCATGTTTGTTTTGGTACGTTGTAGGGTCTATGGCTCTACACATGCATGTTTATTGAGAAATAAACGCCCCAGCGCACCCGGAAGTTAAGCAGTAGAAGGATCCTATGTGACAGGGAAGAGCTTGCGCCCGTTAACCGTAATGAAGGTGTTCAGCAAGCAAAGCGCCAGACATGCATCTCTGCAAGTAAGCTGCACTTTCTGAGCCCCTTTAACGACAAAGAGGCCCTCTAGGTCTTCCTCACTCACCTTCAGCCGTTGCAGCTCCTCTTCGAAGGAGCGTGCAATTCGTTCGTCGAACACACTGACTACCTTGTGGACCAAAAACGCTTGTAACCACTGGCCTTGTAGGCATTCAGCTCCGCAAGTGCAGCCGTGGATGGTGTTGCAACGACGGCACGCCATCTCTTCGACGATGGCGAAGAGGGTCTCGAAGGGGCAGTTGCCTCTGATTCTGATGAGGCAGTTGCCCCGGATTCCGATGAGGCAGATGCCCTACTTCTATAAGTGGAGGAGAGCAAGTCGCCTTTCCACCCCAATCTCAATCGCAGTGTCATCAGGAGTTTCTGCCATGGGACACTGTCTAACTCTCACAACACACAAACTCAAGAAATGCTTTCCACCGACAAGTCCGTAGAGCGATGCAAAAACAAGTCCACTCGCAAGAATGACAAGCGGGTGAGTAAATCCGAGCTGCGCATGGTGCAGGGAGCGGGATTCCCTCCGCACTTGACAGTTGCTTCTGCCACCTTTGGGGACGTTTCGCAACCCCCTATGGATTGCGGTGGGCAGTCCTTATTTTCGTCTCCTCTTCTGCAAAACTGCCTGCATCCAGCCGCAACCGTAGCTGCGCTCAGCTGCTTTCACGGTATTGTGGTTGCCTGGAGTAGATCCGACAAAGTAGAAGATGCAAACAAGAGGGATGTCAAGGAGTGTGCAGCTCGCTTTCAGCGAATTGCAACCCTATTGCCTCACCTAGAAAACAGGCAAGAGGACCTTGTCGGCATCCTTACAAGGATAAAACCTCTTCCGAGCTCACAGTGATCTCTTCCTTATTCTCCAGGATACGGTTGGTGTTTTGAATTTATTTTATTTTTCTTTTTGTTTTTTCCCATCGCTTTTAGCTGCTGCGGAGAATCAAGTCGGTCTGCGCACCGAAGACCCTGCAGACCAGTGATAGTATCAACCGTAGCGGGGCCTTACACTGCAATTTTTGTCAAGTTGTAATAAACGTCCCGGCTTGACCAGGTAACAACGTCTAATTGTACGTACCGCAGCCTATTAGCGAGCTTTGGCTGGCTTCAACAGGTAGGTCAACATCTGTTTGCCACAGTAGCTTCCTACCTGTCAGCCTCTTTATATCCTGGGCGTCCTCTCTCCTTAGAGCGTGCGTCTTTTACAGAAGAGTCCAGTCAAAAGGTCGCAGGGTGTCGGCCACGCTGATACCCTTGCCTTCGTGACTCAGCCCATTGACATTCGAACAGGCTATGCATAGTTGCCGGCAAGAAGATATCCCACGCATCACTCGACTGATAGTGGTGGAGATCGTGTTACCGCCTCCTGTTGAGGAGGAGGTTGGTCGTTGTCCGGCTGGACTGTCGGCGCTTGCCGGAATTTGCGAACGTCTTACACTCCCCGCAGTATTTTTCCTTTCCCACGTACCAGATGTCAACGAGTTCGTCTTTGATTTCCAGATTGTAAGAAGTTCAATGTTTTCGCAAAGAGTTACCCACGTGGTCACTCGATCACTGAATGCTCCTCTGAAAGTGAAGGCGTTGGGCTTGTGTCACATCGCGTTAGTCTTCGAGAATCGGTTCAATTCTGTGCGGATGGCTTCCCCACCCATCCGCACAGTTGTTTCTGTTAGGTGGATCGCTATTCAGTGATACACCGTGTGCGGTAGGAGATTTTGTCTGTCGAAAGGTACAGGAGTGCAGAGCAGTTTGTGTGCAGATGAGCACCGCGAAATGTTCCTCGCTCCGTACGGAGAAGCACACAATCTCTTCATCAACTCTGTCCATCTTTCGGATGGCATTACCGAATTTCCGCGTGGTTAGTGGTGAATATAAGTTGCCTACCTCATAAAGGAGAGCAGGGTGTAGCCTCCCTTTATGTAGGCCTCGATTTATGCGGCCCTCTCGGGCAGAGACTTCTCAACCACCTTGTTGCACGCTCGCACCTGGATTGCGGGGACGATATCGTGGTAGGGCATGACCTTACCCCCATAGGTGGAAAAGATGTGGCTCTCACGACTCCCATCGCATGTTTTTCACTCGTGTAAGCCAGGTGAAAAACCTTTGCTTTTATCATTAAAATTCAACATAGTATAGTTATATAATGAAGTCTTGTCCTTTTAAACTTTAAATTTTTTGGACAGAACGAATGAATAGTTCTGACTTTCTTGTGCACTTGTTCTCGCCGAACCTGAGGCCGGTAATGTCCTTTTCGCTAAGGAAGAAGGCGGGAACCCCCCCCCCCCAAAAAAGAAAAGAGAAGTCCTTAGGGAACAATGTTTCATGTGGAGGGGAGGGAACGAATGAAATCACGGTGCGCCGTGAGGAGGGTTTCACATCCGGTTTTGGATGCAGACAAGTTCAGGAAGTATTTTTGTATTTCAGTATTTCAAACAGACCTTCTCCATTGAGATCACTACTCAATGGATGGCATTATGACTGCTGCAGCCTCTACTTGTTGTGGTCAACTTATCCAAAATCTTGCGTATTTAGCAGACAACCGCAATACATGCTGCTTCTAACAGGGTGTCCCGCATCAGGGGGTCATGGAAAATTTTCTTTGGACAGCCTACCGGAATGCTCAAGTTCGAAGTCGATTCCACATTGGTGGAGAGCGATGCATTCGTTTATCATTTAAGTAAAGTTTCCTATTACCTCGCAGCCTGCTTAATTGAAATGCACACATCTTAATGTCCAGAAAGAAATCGAGCTCTGCAAAGGTGCCCCCAATGCTAATCGAGCAACGCAGTCTCTTGCGAATCCAGGAGAAAGGTGCGGTTGTCCCAACGCTCTAGGAGCCACTTGAATTCCTCCGGAGAAATACCGAGCAGCACGCCCAACCTCACCAGAATTTTAGAAGGGACACTCGGGGTATGCCCATGTACACAGGCCGTGTTGGCTTATAAAGACGATCTACTGCTTCTGCACCCCATGTTCACCTAGGCATTGGCGGTCTGAAATTTGTTTGAACTACTACATCAGGAGACAAAACTGGGGATGAACAAAATGGAAACGGCCATGATTGTAGGCCGTTCGACGTAAGCAGGTCATAAGGACTGTTATATATTATAAATACTCGCGATCTGGAACTTGAAATAACACAGTGTAAAGTTAATGGACTACTTAACTGATGAAGCGTGATCAAGCTGCCTCTATAAGGTACATGAGGCGATCGCTTCGTTCCTGGATGGCCAAATTTTGTCGTCAAAACGGTCTGCGGTATACAACACTTTCGTGAATCTTGATTTGCATTGCTAGCATTCTGTTTGATCTCCATCCCAGAAGATTAAAATAATAAAATTGGAAAATCGAAGTGATTGAAATCTGGGAAAACAGTGGTCTCAAACCGAGTTCCAAGAATGTACGCACCGTGTTGACACGACAAAGCCCTTAAGTTGAGAACAGATTCATCTTGGCAGATTTTCTGAGGCGTTTTGGGAATCCAAAGTAAGATTTCCTATAATAATGGAGCAAACATTCGCACTGGAACCAGCACACAAAGACGAAGCCTTCAGACAATTGATATGAAGGCGATGGCACAAGAAGGCTGCTGATAACTTTGAAAGACATCAAACTCCTTGTCCAACTTTAAGTAAATAATGTCGCCAATTTACGAAAACGATTCCTTCTATCAAGATGGAACAGACATCTAGAACTCGATTCACGACTGGGACTTTGAAGAAGTAAAGTAAAATGAAGATCTGTTCTCTAAAGTTATCCAAAAAACTCCTTTTCGCAAACTTTGCGCTAAACCATATTGTCAAAATACTAAATAAAAAAGTCAGTATGAGAAAATGAAGCAATCGATAGAACAAGCAACAATAATTGGGTGCGAGACAGTACCAAGCCAAAAAAGAAATGGAACAAAAATGTGACATCACCTAGGAAACCAATTCAAATATGCAAATCTCAGTTCTCCCTATTATTAATATAACTAACATTCAGCTTATCTTCAACACAAGGAAAACAATTCCATAAAGGTAAAGAGCAAAAGTACTGGTAAAAATAAATTGCAAAATTTTCACATTCTAGGTTATCCTGCCATGACTTCACAAGCTCCACATCTGACACATGATCAACTGAACACGATCCTCAAAGGAATCCACAAACTGTACAAGTGGGTGAGGACGTCACGATATCACGCCATATTCAACAGCCAGGAATATTGGAATTTCATCAGCACAGCAGAGCAGTATAACCGCATTCAAACAATACCATATCTAAATAAAAAATTGGAAAGGAAACTTCGCTACCAAGGAATATACAGAATCACAGATCTTCACAGAGCAATCAAAGATAGCAGATATCTACCCTATTTCTTTATGATGACCCTGACCACCAGCAGGGAAAATATCCGACGGGGCAATTGGGACCATATGAAGTATCTCGTATTACTCATGTACTGCTGGATATTATTATCAGCAGCATAAACACCGAAAACAATGAATTATTCGATGATTAAAAAAAAAATTATTATTCATTATTAAAAAGAAAACAACAAATCACAAACTGGTGACCTTAAAAAACACTGAATTGAACCGAATTAGACTGGGATAGGTTATCATAGGATGAGTTACGTAGGTTAGGCTCGGTTAGGTTCCGTAGAACGTAGGTTAGGTAAGGACAGGTGTGGCTAAGTTAGGTTCGCTTAGGTTGCGTTGGATAGGTTCAGTGAGCTTCGTTTGGTAGGGATAAATTAGGATAAATCGTTGACAATAGCAAACATTCGCAACAGTTATGTATCAGAAAAGCAATTTCGCGTTCAAATCTCGAGAAAAGCATCGCTCCTCTTAGGAAAGGCATGTCGCTTTCGGAAAAGCAGGCTGGGCAGCAAGGATTGCGCGCTGCTTTAGTGCAAATAAACAGGGAGAAGAGATGAAGCATTTGAACATTATTGAGAAATAAATACTCAATGTTGAGAGAACAAACTTAGTAAGTGTTCCCAATAAAAAAATTAAGAGCAGGTTATAGTAATTATATTGATTGAAGATCCATCAATCACAAAATATTCTGACCATGTGAATCTTCGACATAATGATTGCTCCTCAGTTCTCCTTAGATTGTTCCCTGATGCACAGCGAACTTCGAACGCAACAACAGCACGTTAGGAAAGCAAGCAATGTTAAAGGTAAATATAATGGATAAAGACCGATTTGGTCGTCTTCGATTGCAGCAAGGTGTGCAAAAAGCTCACCTCTTTTGTAACTTTCGAGAAATACTCGCGCCAGCTGGATGGAGACCATAAAAGGGAAAATCCTGAGTCAGGTTCGCAGATGCCAAACAAAGTTCCAAGAAATATTTCATCAGTCTTGAAGAGAACTTGGTACAATATTTCTCGTTGCATATATAGCAGCTCTCAGACGACAGCTTCAATGGAAACCCAAGATCAGTCTATGCTGTCCATAGAGCAAAAGTGCTCAAGAAACCGATGCATTTCGTCACGGAAAGCAAAAACAATATGCATGCTGCATGGAAGTCTCATTGCATATGAAAACTAATTCCATTTCAACGATGTCACAAAACTGAAGCCAGGAAAAAATGTAGTCAATAGAAAAAAAATCTGTACGGAATTGTGACCCAAGGAATCCTGGGAATGCTATTCCTAGCGGAAGAGATCGATATCATCTACAGTGACTCCACGTATGAAACTCAGCGTCTCCTGACAAGGTTATTCGTCAGTTCGCCAAAGACACCTTCAATAAGGCCATTTAAAAAAAGTGAGACAACTTTCAGATGCACAAATAGTCTCTGCATATCTGAGCGGGAACCTCGCTCAACCACAGCATCACCCAGAAGGGAATGTCGCAAACTTTTGGTTGCAGCCGCCAGGATTAGTCGAGCGCACGCATTACTGCTTGAATGTCGATGCTGCTGCTCCTTGTTTAGCTAGCATTTACCCACTGGGATATCAGCTTGAAATCTAGCAGATTCTCGGCGATCACAATTGGGTTACAGTATTACATTTGGGTTTCAAAGAGTAGCTCATTTTTTCTTCTACAAAAGGACTTGAGTGATAACATCAATGCTCATTTCTTTCCCCCTGTAGAAATCTAAACATAAAGAAAGGTTTGGTTGTGGTGGCCATTTTGCTTATTCCATGAGATTCCTTTCGTTCTAAGTGCTATCTTTGTTCTAGATTTGCGCTAGAAATTTTGTGCAGCGATCTTTCTGAACAGAGAAACATGATGTGTATTGTCAATCTGCAGCCATCACAAATAATTTCACCGTCTTATCATTTGTCAGAGTTCATTGCAATGGCTTCGTAATCTAGGGTTACCCAAGAAGCAAGTTGGTCATTGGAGTTGCCCTATTTGGATAGGATGACAACGCTAAATCTCATCCTGTAGCGTAGAACGCTATCAGGGCCAGAGACTGAAGATTTTCAAGCATTTGGGCAACATGTTGGTCCTGGTGTAGTACCCGGAGACCGTCTTAGAATTTTTGAGCAGCTGGAGATGCACCTACATGTCCATCCACGGTCGTATGCCTTGCAGGTGCACCAGCAGCCATCGGTATAACCATTCTGACGCGGGAGCCAAGTAGCAGCTCGAACATTGGTCAAGAACCAGGTAGAGTAGCGTAAACATTCAACATTGCGGATCAGTAAGACGCTGTTCCTGTTGGAGGAATGAACGTCAACCTTCTATTTGCAAACACTCGTATCAAGTTCGAGAGTGGAGGAACAAATGATAAAAACGAATTCGGCACTTGGAATGGCGGAACGTCCGTCTATACTGTGCACAATGGTCGAGTGGGAATTTGTGCACCCGAACTCGAGTTGAGGTACGTAAGGGATTCCAGCGCGTCGAACAGGGGATTCCTATGAAACATGTGGAATACTTGGGATTACTGACCAGGTTATTTGCATTTCTGCGTTCGTGATTATGAAACGTGCCATATATTTGGAATATAGATTTTGGGGAAAGAAACGTTTGCGGTGTCGTGGTGCGTTCAGAGATACGGTAATGCGACAGCCTGAGATCTGTGCAGTTTAGTATCCACTTTAAACTGGTAAAGAGGGAGCGTATATAAATTCCGTCGTTCGTGCTGCTAGTTTGACAAGGTTATATAAGTTGATATCTCGAGATATTTATTGTTACTAATTTAGAAATAAAATTAAATGAAGTCTATGAAACTTTTTTGGAAAGAACACGTGGTTCTAACTGTCTTCTAACACTTGTTTTTGCAGACTGGTCAGTCGGTGTTGTCCTGGTAGCTGGATCAAGGGTTAAGAGAACCGAAAGTAATCTTACAGTAAAAAAGAAGGAGTAGGAGCCAATATTCTCTAAGGAAGGAAAGAAACAGAGCACTGAATGCTTCGATAAATACTCTATATCGAGTTTTGAATAGGAATGAGTAGAGATCTGAAAGTTTGCATTTGTTGACATATGCAAGCCTTCACCATGAATACGGCTGCCGGAGAATGGCGAATCTTATGCTATGTCGTATGCACCATGCTGCTAACCAATGCAGGTTTGCAAGTATCCATTAGAGGATTGCTAAACTGGAAGCTGGCTGCAAAACGAGTGGCATTAGGAGGAAAAGGAAGTTGTCATTTGGGTTGCAAAAGCGAATGCTGAAACAAGACGACAGTTAGCTGCACATTAGTAGAGAGCGAAAAATTAAATTAGCATCTGAAAGCGGTTTCTCTTATTCACGGAGTATGTTGAACTAAAAATCAAACATCCTAATGTCACAGGTGTGAACATGCTCTTTAATGAAGACCCCAATGCAGCGTCAGCAACGCTGTCTCCCATCAATCCAAGAGATGGATGAAACAACACAAATGTTCTAGGAGGATATTCACAGCCTCCGAAGGAATGTGGAAAATCTTTATAGAGTGCAAGTTCGAAGAGGGCAATTCAAAGGAAGTTGTGTTCTCAACTATCACCTTCTGAACTACATTTTGCAATCGTTACGGAAAGCACTATTAAATAAGTAACCAAAAAAAAAAGCCATCAGAAATCAAAAAAACCGATGGCATTTACAGCAGCGGACGGGTTCAAAACTGTTGCATAGCAACAATAATTTCGAACACATAGCATCATAAGTATAAAAAAAATTTCCAAGATTTAGTTTCCCGGTTCACTCCAACTACTAAACGTCATAAAGAAAATTCCAGCCATACCCCTCAAAAAAGGTATTCCACTAAATATAAGGATAATAGGAACCTAGACATTAAGAAATTCTAAGATCTCCAAACATGGCAATACGATTTAGAGAGCTGTCAATTGCTGAACAGCAAGATATAGAGCATCAGAGAGAAAAAACGTACCTAATGATTTATAGGACACCATTATACGAAAGGTATAACAGCAACGGATATTGGAATTACGTCATCACAGCACAGAGGAATGACGATGTAGATAACATACCATTTCTACAAGAGGATTTAAAACATAGACTCCGACAGCTTGGAATTTCGAGAATCAGTGACCTGTATTGCATTATCAGAAGATATTCCTACAGACCGAGACTGTCTACAAACATGCTTAGCTACCTACTGAGAGATGAGAGACCCACAACCAAAATGCAAGTGCTCTTTCTCGTATTCACATTCTACAACTGGTTTAGAAACACGTAAAATAAAGGAAATAAAAAAAGAACCAAGTAAGAAAAGCTAAATAGTGTCCTTACATTAAAAAAAGAAAAGGGAATTAAAATCGTGGTTAAATATGGTTCATATATCAGTTCTCAGTAAACATCACAATCGACCTTCCATGACATATTTCGTGGGAAAGCAGGATTCAGCAGAACATTGATCCCAAATGGAAGTGCAGCTCCTCTCCGGATGTTGCAAGCTTCCTAGCACAAAAAAAGCAAACCAATAATGAACACAACACTTTTTGCTAAATACCAAGTCGTCATGCAGGTGAAGATTAAGGTTATGTCATGTTATGTCATTTTACGTTAGGTTAAGTTAGGTTTGGTAGGTGATACATTAGCTAGGTTATGTTAGGTTAGGATAGGTTAGTTTCGGTTAGGTTCGGTTAGGTTAAGTTAGGTTTGGTAGGTGATACATTAGCTAGGTTATGTTAGGTTAGGATAGGTTAGTTTCGGTTAGGTTCGGTTAGGTTGCGTTGGATAGGTTCCGTGATCATCGGTAGGTAGGGATAAATGAGGATAAATCGTTGACAATAGCGAAAAAGTCGCAACAGTTATGTATCAGAAAAGCAGTTTCGCATTCAAATCTCGAGAAAAGCATCGCTCCTCTTAGGAAAGGCATGTCGCTTTCGGAAAAGCAGGCTGGGCAGCTAGGATTGCGCGCTGCTTTAGTGCAAATAAACAGGGAGAAGAGATGGAGCATTTGAACATTATTGAGAAACAAATACTCAATGTCAAGAGAACAAGCTTAGTAAATGTTCTCAATAAAAAAATTAAGAGCAGTTTATAGTGATTATATCGATTGAAGATCCAGGAATCACAAAATATTCTGACCAGGTGCATCTTCGTCATCCTGGTAGCTCCTCAGTTCTCCTTAGATTGTTCCCTGATGGACAGCGAACTTCGAACGCAGCAACAGCACGTTAGGAAAGCAAGGAATGTTAAAGGTAAATGGAATGGATAAACACCGATTTGGTCGTCTTCGATTGCAGCAAGTTGTGCTAAAAGCTCACCTCTTTTGTAACCTTCGAGAAATACTGGCGCCAGCTGGATGGATACCATAAAAGGGAAAATCCTCAGTCAGGTTTGCAGATGCCAAACAAAGTTCCAAGAAATATTTGATCAGTCTTGAAGAGAACTTGGTACAATATTTCTCGTTGCATATATCGGCAGCTCTCAGACGACAGCTTTAATGGAAACCCAAGATCAGTGTAGGCTGTCCATAGAGCAAAGGTGCTCAAGGATCTCATGCATTTCCTCACGGAAAGCAGAAACAATATGCATGCTTTATTGCAGCCTTAGTGCATATGGAAAATAATTAAATTTTCACGATGTCACAAGACTGAATCCAGGGAATAAAGTACTCAATAAAAAAAAAAATCTGTGCGGTTTTGTGATCCAATTATTCCTGGACATGCACTTCCTAGCGGAGGAGATCGATATTATGTCCACTGACTCCACTTATGAATCTTAGTGTGCCTGACGCGGTTGTTCGTCAGTTCGCCAAAGTCTACTTGAATAAGCCCATTCCGGAAAAAGTGAGAGAGCTGTCAGGTGCAGAAATAGTCTCTTCATATCTCAGCGGGAACCTCGCTTCTGCACAGCATCACCTAGAATTGAATGTCGCATACATGTGGTTCTGTGCCCAGCTAGCCTTGAATAGATTTGGCATTCAGTGGAACTATCCCCACAGAGCAGTGACGATCACTCTTTTCTATCGAACTCTTGGCGAGGGTGATCAGAATGTTGTGGTACGCACCATACTTAGGGTTGCGCTCTACCATAGACGCGCGAGTTTACTTGCGAAGCCTGAACAAAACTTCATGAACGATTGCTTGGCGCTATACTCTGCGTCCTTGTGTATCCTGGGAAGCAATGAGCTATTTCGTGTCAGTTACTGGTGCTTCGTGACTGGTGCAGTTTCGGACTGCACCACTTAAAACTGACCGGCAATATTAAGCTTTTAGGCTTTAGAGAAACATGCCAACATTGTCCGTATCCGAAGGATACATTAGTCATGTAGTTCGCCGCTGCAAGCGGCATCTGAGCATCAGAAGATTAGACGGACACAATGAGGCGTTAGGCATCCATTTGTATTAAATAGCCAAGGCTGACAATCCACCGTTCCGATTCGAAAATCAACAGTGCCCTATAACCAGAGCTGGCGGCTTGCGGAGTACCGCTTGTCCTCTTTATTGATGTGACGATCTCATATGAAAACAGCAAGGAGTCACTCGATGGAACAGTAGGATCAGCGAATGTAAATGCATAAGGCGCGATTACGAGGCATAGGGCACAACGGCACTCCAATAACGATTAGACCTTGAAGTCCAAAGAAGTAAACAAGTATCCTCTCAGAAAACTCGAGACCTACGCTCCTCAGGCTCGAATCTTCAGTATTCAAGAAGCAGTAGTTAGTGTTTTTAGGAGTAAAGTAGCAACTTGCTGTCCACTAAATCAGGATGGAGCACTATTTCTAAACGTGAAACAGTCAGAAGTTTGCCAAACCAAAGAATTCGCCTCGCCAGAGGACGCGAAGCGGAAGCACTCACCAAATTACAAGTCTAACAGGTACTAAAATGTTTCATTTTTGTGAGATGATGCAGGTAACCTTTCATCTCGACGATTGCCGACTGCACTCTTGTTCTGGAGACAAACTGCGCAGTGCCTTAGGGTGCGGCGGCTTTGATCGGAAACATTGCCCGTCCTGCATCATCACTTCCAAAGGCCATGGCAACAGATATCCTAAAAAGTGGTGATTGTGAAGGTGAATTCTCTTAAATGCATCTAAGAATTAAACAGTTGCCAGCCGCCAGCTTGAAAGCAACGTTGAGAAGCAGAAAACCCACGGATGGACTTCCATTAGAAAGTCAATTTGCCTTAAAAATGAAACAAAGCCTTGCATCCTGTAACCCGAACTCGGCAGCAATGAGAGCAGGCCTTTGCTGACGGCGCAACTCGGCTGAAGGATGCAAGCAAACACAGACGACAAACAAGTGCACGACTAAGAACAAAGTTGCAGCAGATCGATTCGCGCGTACACAAGATGCCTAAGCCTACGCAGAGATGCCTATTCCTTGATGCGAATTCTGGACCTCGCAGTTCTACGGAGAGCTCTCCTCAGCAGGCAATCAGCCCGTTGCTTCGCCTCCTAGGAAAGTTTGAACACCAAAAAAAGAAGGGGAGGAGGAGAATTGCAAAGGTGTTCCAAAAAAAAGCCGTACGAGCCAGGCCAACCAGTCATGAAAGAAGGGTTCAAAGTCCAACTCTTCTTATTGTAGGCAGTCCGACCATGCTTCTGCTTCACCGAAGACTCCAAACGCAACGCCAAGGTATTTGAATTAGCTACCCGAGAGGTTCCCAGTTCAATGCAGTGGAACAACCGCTCTCACGGCAAACCCTCCAAGATGACCACGCTGTTGCTGCTGTTCATACTCAGGAGGGATGTTGAAATCTCCCGTTCACTTATAAAATGCATGCAGGCAAGCTTCCACCAAATATTCGCTAATCGGAACTTCTAAGAAGCATGTCCTTCCACCGCGCATGTCGGGATGGTTTAGTGAGAATATGTTTGCCAATACGAGATGGATTTATTTGGTTTACTTGGTTGCAAACTCTTCCACTGAACCCTAGTCGTCGAAATCAACGACTGGTTTCTTGCCTTACATGATTGGCTGCAGTGAGAAGGAAATGCACAAATGAGCTAAGAGACGACTCTGATGCTATTTGTTCATAGGGATCGATCCATTTTACTGGAATTCTTTCGCAGAGCAGCAGGTTCAATAAGCAAAAGAAGGCAACTGTGCCCCGACTGTTGTCGCCGTCAAGAAGTCCGTCGAAATCCCATAAACCACACATATTTGACAGCAATATTCGAGCGCACGGATTACTGCTTGCATGTCAATGCTGCTGCTTCTGGTCAAGCTAGCATTTACCCACTGGAATATCAGTGCGCAATCCAGCAGCTTCTTGGCGATCACAATCGGGTTACAGTATTATTTTCCGGCTTAAGAGAGCCGCTCATTTTTCCTTCGCCTACAACGACTTGAGTGATAAATTCATTGCTCATTTTTTTCTAACTGTAAAAATGTACCGTTAAAGATAGGTTTGATTGTGGCAGGCATTCTGCTTATTCCATGAGATTCCTTTCGTTCCACATGCTATCTCTTTTCTAGTTTTGCGCTGAGAATTTTGAGCACCAATCTTTCTGAACAGCGAAACTCGATGTGTATTTTCAATCTGCAGACATGACAAATAATTTCCAAGCACCATCTTATCATTTGACAGCTTTCATTGCAATGATTTCCTAGTCTGGGCTTACTCAAGAAACGGAATGGTCTTGGAATTGCCTCATTTGGATAGGATGACAACGCTAAATCCAATCCTGTAATGTAGAACGCTATTAGCGCCAGACGCTAAAGATTTCCAAGCATTTGGGCAACTTGTTGGTCCCGGTGTAGTACCCGGAGACCGCCTTAGAATTTTTGAGCAGCTGGAGATGCACCTACATGTCCATCCACGGCCGTATGCCCTGCAGGTGCACCACCTGTTATCGGTATAACCCATTCTAACGCGGGAGCCAAGTAGCAGCTGGAACTTTGGTCATGGACCAGGTAGAGTAGCGTAAACATTCAACATTCCTGATCAGCTCGACGCTGTTCCTGTTGAAGGAATAAACGTCAACCTTGTATTTACAAACACTCGTATCAAGTTCTACAGTGGCGGAAGAAATGATAAAAACGAATTCGGCACTTGGAATGGCGGAACGTCCGTCTATACTGGGCACAATAGTCGAGTGGGAATTTGTGCACCCGAACTCGAGTTCAGGTACGTAAGGGATTCCAGCGCGTAAAACAGGGGATTCCTATGAAACATATGGAATGCTTGGGATTACTCACCTGGTTATTTGCATTTCTGCGTTCGTGCTTATGAGACGTGCCATATATTTGGAATATAGTTTTTAGGGGAAGAAACGTTTGCGATGTGGTGGTGCGTTAAGAGAGAAAGTATTGCGACAGCCTGAGATCTGTGCTGTCTAGTATCCACGTTGAACTGGTGGAGAGGGAGCGTAGATAAATTCCTTCGCTCCTGCTCCCAGTTTGACGAGGTTATATAAGTTGATATCTCGTAATATTTAGAATTACGAATTTAAAAATGAAATTACATCAAGTCCCTGAAACTATTTCGGAAAGAACACGTAATTCTAACTGTCTTCTAACACGTGTTTCTGCGGACTTGTAGGTCGGTGTTGTTCTGGTAGCTGGAACAAGGTTTAAGAGAACCGCAAGAAATCTAACAGTGAAAAATTAGAAGCAGGAGCCAATATTCTCTAAGAAAGGAAAGGAACAGAGCATTAAATGCTTCAATAAATACTCTATATCGAGTTTTGAATAGGTATGAGTACAGATCTGAAAGTTTGCATTTGTTGACATATGCAAGCCTTCACCATGAATACGGCTGCCGGAGAATGGCGAATCTTATGCTATGTCGTATGCACCATGCTGCTAACCAATGCAGGTTTGCAAGTATCCATTAGAGGATTGCTAAACTGGAAGCTGGTTGCAAAACGAGCGGCATTAGGAGGAAAAGGAAGTTGTCATTTGGGTTGCAAAAGCGAATGCTGAAACAAGACTACAGTTAGCTGCACATTGGTAGAGAGCGAAAAATTAAATTAGCATGAGAAAGCGGTTTCTCTTATTCACGGAGTATGTTGAACTAAAAATCAAACATCCTAATGTCACAGGTGTGAACATGCTCTTTAATGAAGACCCCAATGCAGCGTCAGCAACGCTGTCTCCCATCAATCCAAGAGATGGATGAAACAGCACAAATGTTCTAGGAGGATATTCACAGCCTCCGAAGGAATGTGGAAAATCTTTATAGAGTGCAAGTTTGAAGAGGGCAATTCAAAGGAAGTTGTGTTCTCAACTATCACCTTCTGAACTAGATTTTGCAACCGTTACGGAAACCACTATTAAATAAGTAACCAAAAAAAAAAGCCATCAGAAATCAAAAAGCCGATGGCATTTACAGCAGCGGACGGGTTCAAAACTGTTGCATAGCAACCAATAATTTCGAACAGATAGCATAATGGATATAAAAAAAATTTCCAAGATTTAATTCTTCCATTCAGTCATACTGCAAAACGTCATACAGAAAATTCCAGACATACTCCTCAAAAAAGGTATTCCACTAAATATAAGAATAATATGAACCTAGACATTCAAAAATTTTAGGATTTCCAAAGATGACAATACGATTTAGAGAGCTGCCAATAAAGGAACAGCAACAGATAGAGTATCAGAGAGAAAAAACATATCTAATGATTTATAGGACACCATTATACGAAAGGTATAACAGCAACGAATATTGGAATTACGTCAGCACAGCACAGGGGAATGACGATGTAGATGCTATACCGTTTCTACATAAGGATTTGAAACGTAGACTTCGACAGCATGGAATTTCGAAAATCAGTGACCTGTATCACTTTATGCGAAGATATGGCTACAAAGCGAAACTGTCTGCAAACATGCTGAGCTACCTATTGAGAGATCAGCGACGCACAACCACGATGCGATTGCTCTTTCTCGTATTCACATTCTACAACTGGATAAGAAACAAATAACACAAAGGAAATAAAAAAAGAACCAAGTAAGAAAAGCTAAATAGGGACCTTACATTTAAAAAAAAAAGGGAACAAAAATCGTGGTTATCTAAGATCTATATATCAATTCTCAGTAAACATCTTAATGGACCTTCCATCACATATTTCGTGTGAAAGCAGAAATCAGCAGAACATTGATCCCAAATGGAAATGCAGCTCCTCTCGTTATGTTCCAAACTTGCTAGCACAAAAAATTTAATCGAATTATGAACACAACACTTTTCGCTAAATACGAAAAAAAAAAAGTTGCAGCAGATCGATTCGCGCGTACACAGAATGCCTATGCCTACGCGAAGGTGCCTATTCGTTGATGCGGATTCTGGACCTCGCAGTTCTACGAAAAGCGCTGTTCAGCCGGGAATCAGCCCGTTGCTTCGTCTCCTAGGAAAGTTTAAACACCAAAAAAAGAAGAGGAGGAGGAGAACTTTAAAGGTGTTCCAAAAAAAAGTTCGTTCGAGCCAGGCCAACCAGTCATGAAAGAAGGGTACAAAGGCCAACTCTTCGTATTGTACTCAGTCCGACCATGCTTCTGCTGCACCAAAGACTGTTGACGCAACGCTAAGGTATTTGAATTAGCTACCCGAGAGGTTCCCAGTTCAATGCAGTGGAACAACCGCTCTCACGGCAAACCCTCCAAGATGACCACGCTGTTGCTGCTGTTCATACTCTGGAGGGATGTTGAAATCTCCTGTTCACTTATAAGGTGCATGCAGGCCAGCTTCCACCAAATATTCGCTAATCGGAACTTCTAAGAAGCATGTCCTCCCACCGCGCATGTCGGGATGGTTTAGTGAGAATATGTTTGCCAATACGAGATGGATTTATTTGGTTTACTTGGTTGCAAACTCTTCCACTGAACCCTAGTCGTCGAAATCAACGACTGGTTTCTTGCCTTACATGATTGGCTGCAGTGAGAAGGAAATGCACAAATGAGCTAAGGGACGACTCTGATGCTATTTGTTCATAGGGATCGATCCATTTTACTGGAATTCTTTCGCAGAGCAGCAGGTTCAATAAGCAAAAGGAGGCAACTGTGCTCCGACTGTTGTCGCCGTCAATGAGTCCGTCGAAATCCCATAACCCAGATATATTTGACAAAATTATTCGGGCGCAAGGATTACCGCGTGAATGTAAATGCTGCTGCTTTTAGTTTAGCTAGCATTTACGCACTAGAATATCAGTGAGCAATCCAGCAGATTCTCGGAGATCACAATAGGGTTAAAGTATTATTTTCGGGCTTCAAAGAGTAGCTCATTTTTTCTTCTACAAAAGGACTTGAGTGATAACATCAATGCTCATTTCTTTCCCCCTGTAGAAATCTAAACATAAAGAAAGGTTTGGTTGTGGTGGCCATTTTGCTTATTCCATGAGATTCCTTTCGTTCTAAGTGCTATCTTTGTTCTAGATTTGCGCTAGAAATTTTGTGCAGCGATCTTTCTGAACAGAGAAACATGATGTGTATTGTCAATCTGCAGCCATCACAAATAATTTCACCGTCTTATCATTTGTCAGAGTTCATTGCAATGGCTTCGTAATCTAGGGTTACCCAAGAAGCAAGTTGGTCATTGGAGTTGCCCTATTTGGATAGGATGACAACGCTAAATCTCATCCTGTAGCGTAGAACGCTATCAGGGCCAGAGACTGAAGATTTTCAAGCATTTGGGCAACATGTTGGTCCTGGTGTAGTACCCGGAGACCGTCTTAGAATTTTTGAGCAGCTGGAGATGCACCTACATGTCCATCCACGGTCGTATGCCTTGCAGGTGCACCAGCAGCCATCGGTATAACCATTCTGACGCGGGAGCCAAGTAGCAGCTCGAACATTGGTCAAGAACCAGGTAGAGTAGCGTAAACATTCAACATTGCGGATCAGTAAGACGCTGTTCCTGTTGGAGGAATGAACGTCAACCTTCTATTTGCAAACACTCGTATCAAGTTCGAGAGTGGAGGAACAAATGATAAAAACGAATTCGGCACTTGGAATGGCGGAACGTCCGTCTATACTGTGCACAATGGTCGAGTGGGAATTTGTGCACCCGAACTCGAGTTGAGGTACGTAAGGGATTCCAGCGCGTCGAACAGGGGATTCCTATGAAACATGTGGAATACTTGGGATTACTGACCAGGTTATTTGCATTTCTGCGTTCGTGATTATGAAACGTGCCATATATTTGGAATATAGATTTTGGGGAAAGAAACGTTTGCGGTGTCGTGGTGCGTTCAGAGATACGGTAATGCGACAGCCTGAGATCTGTGCAGTTTAGTATCCACTTTAAACTGGTAAAGAGGGAGCGTATATAAATTCCGTCGTTCGTGCTGCTAGTTTGACAAGGTTATATAAGTTGATATCTCGAGATATTTATTGTTACTAATTTAGAAATAAAATTAAATGAAGTCTATGAAACTTTTTTGGAAAGAACACGTGGTTCTAACTGTCTTCTAACACTTGTTTTTGCAGACTGGTCAGTCGGTGTTGTCCTGGTAGCTGGATCAAGGGTTAAGAGAACCGAAAGTAATCTTACAGTAAAAAAGAAGGAGTAGGAGCCAATATTCTCTAAGGAAGGAAAGAAACAGAGCACTGAATGCTTCGATAAATACTCTATATCGAGTTTTGAATAGGAATGAGTAGAGATCTGAAAGTTTGCATTTGTTGACATATGCAAGCCTTCACCATGAATACGGCTGCCGGAGAATGGCGAATCTTATGCTATGTCGTATGCACCATGCTGCTAACCAATGCAGGTTTGCAAGTATCCATTAGAGGATTGCTAAACTGGAAGCTGGCTGCAAAACGAGTGGCATTAGGAGGAAAAGGAAGTTGTCATTTGGGTTGCAAAAGCGAATGCTGAAACAAGACGACAGTTAGCTGCACATTAGTAGAGAGCGAAAAATTAAATTAGCATCTGAAAGCGGTTTCTCTTATTCACGGAGTATGTTGAACTAAAAATCAAACATCCTAATGTCACAGGTGTGAACATGCTCTTTAATGAAGACCCCAATGCAGCGTCAGCAACGCTGTCTCCCATCAATCCAAGAGATGGATGAAACAACACAAATGTTCTAGGAGGATATTCACAGCCTCCGAAGGAATGTGGAAAATCTTTATAGAGTGCAAGTTCGAAGAGGGCAATTCAAAGGAAGTTGTGTTCTCAACTATCACCTTCTGAACTACATTTTGCAATCGTTACGGAAACACTATTAAATAAGTAACCTTAAAAAAAAGGCATCAGAAATCAAAAAAACCGATGGCATTTACAGCAGCGGACGGGTTCAAAACTGTTGCATAGCAACAATAATTTCGAACACATAGCATCATAAGTATAAAAAAAATTTCCAAGATTTAGTTTCCCGGTTCACTCCAACTACTAAACGTCATAAAGAAAATTCCAGCCATACCCCTCAAAAAAGGTATTCCACTAAATATAAGGATAATAGGAACCTAGACATTAAGAAATTCTAAGATCTCCAAACATGGCAATACGATTTAGAGAGCTGTCAATTGCTGAACAGCAAGATATAGAGCATCAGAGAGAAAAAACGTACCTAATGATTTATAGGACACCATTATACGAAAGGTATAACAGCAACGGATATTGGAATTACGTCATCACAGCACAGAGGAATGACGATGTAGATAACATACCATTTCTACAAGAGGATTTAAAACATAGACTCCGACAGCTTGGAATTTCGAGAATCAGTGACCTGTATTGCATTATCAGAAGATATTCCTACAGACCGAGACTGTCTACAAACATGCTTAGCTACCTACTGAGAGATGAGAGACCCACAACCAAAATGCAAGTGCTCTTTCTCGTATTCACATTCTACAACTGGTTTAGAAACACGTAAAATAAAGGAAATAAAAAAAGAACCAAGTAAGAAAAGCTTAATAGTGACCTAACATTGAAAAAAGAAAAGGGAATTAAAATCGTACTTATGTAAGGTTCATATATCAGTTCTTAGTATACATCTCAAACGAGCTACAATCACAGATTTCGTTTGAAAGCAGGAATCAGCAGAACATTGATCCCATATAGAAATGCAGCTCCTCTCGGGATCTTGCAAACTTGCTAACAGGAAAAATTTTATCTAATAATAAAAACAACACTTTCCGGTAAATACAAAGACTTCATACAGGTGAAGATTAATATGTTATGTTATGTTATGACATTTTACGTAAGGTTGTGTTAGGTTTGGTTAAGTTAGGTTAGGTTTGGCTAGGTTAGGTGGGTGGAATGTTAAGTTGGTTACGTTTGTGTAAATTAGGACATACGGTTGTAGGCCGTCCTGGTGTTCGCAGTTGTTTTTGTCGAGCTCGTGAAAGCGAAGCTAAGAGGTAGTTAGTGTGTTTGAAAGTGGCCGTTTGAAGGGAGAAATGCCGTAAGACGCCGCAAAACTTAGACGGTTTACGTGAGACCAACGTCTTTCCATCCCGTGAGTGAGGCTGCATGCGCCATCTCCAAATCGTCTCCCATCGCTCAGGCGAGAGCTTGAAAGTAGGTTGCTGCGTCGGCGTCTCCCGACGTTGCCACCGAAGTCTCAGCCTACATCAAGGAGGGCTACATTCCACTCTTGCTGTATAAGGCAGGCAACTTTTGTTCTACTGTCAGAACTCGCTAATCCGAAAATGCCATTCGGAAGATGGGCTTTTCCGACGAGGGGATTACGTGCCTTTCGGTGCGCAGTGGAGGGCTGCTTGCGGTGCTACTCTGCAGAGATGCAGGGCTCACGCGTAACGTGCTCTGCTCGCCCGTGCCTTTCGAGGGACGTTATCTCATCCCTCACATGGTGGATCACTCAATTGCGATCCACCAAACTGGTACAACTGTGCGACGGACGGAGAGTACATCCGCAAAGAACCGAACAAATACACGGAGATTTACGCGATGTGGCGTAAATCCAACGCCATCAGTTTATGAGGCGCATTTATTGGGCGCATATCCGCACAAGTAACTTTCCACGACAAGATCGATCTTCCCCACAAACTGGAAGTCAAGGGTGAGCTCGTTGATATCGGGATCGTTGGGAAAGAAAAATATCGCGGGCAATGCATGACCTTCGGGCATTTACGGAACAGATGTCCGAATGTAACGTGTCCATCATGCAACGAAAAGGGCCACACTAGCGTTGTGTGTTCTAAGAACGTCGCTACACCTCCAGAAAAACCAAAAAAAAAAATGCAGGTGAAGGCGAAAGAAAACAATAAAAATGAACAAGCAGTGTACCAACTAGCAACTAACAGGGCAGTCGTACATCATAGCACGAAATCGCAAGAAGCGAATCTTGCACAGGGAATCGCCGAGGATGGCTGGAAGCTGGTGTCAACCAAAATCATTTCCCCCAAAAATAAAACAAAGAAAAACGCAAAAATTCGGCATACATCCGCAAAACCGAAGGTAAAATCTTCGCCGCACGATGCTACGAAGGAATGCCGCGTAAAAATCGCATGACACTTGTATATCCCAAAGCATTTCCTTATGAAAAGAAAAATACAACGAATTGTCCAGTGGCGAACACGAATGTCCGCCACACCAAAACAGCATGCAGGGTGCGAGCGCTATGCCAGCGAGGTCCTTCCAAAACGCGGGGATTTGCAAAGAAAAACAAAAACAAGCAAAATGTTCAAATATGAATGGCAACAAATGTATCAAGGGTGGTAGGGTGGGTAAGGGATCACTGTGCGCCTGGAGAGGCTTTCTAGGTCCTATTCAGGATCCCTACAAGGTTAGGTTAGGTAAGGTTAGGTAAGGATAGGTTAGGTTAGGTTAGGTTAGGGGCCAGGCCAGGCCAGCAGGCCAGGCAAGGCCAGGCCAGGCCAGGCCAGGCCAGGCCAGGCCAGGGCCAGTCCAGTCCAGGCCAGGCAGGCCAGGCCAGGCCAGGCCAGGCCAGGCCAGGCCAGGCCAGGCCAGGCCAGGCCAGGCCAGGCCAGGCCAGGCCAGGCCAGGCCAGCCAGGCCAGGCCAGGCCAGGCCAGGCCAGGCCAGGCCAGGCAGGCCAGGCCAGCCAGGCCAGGCCAGGCAGGCCAGGCCAGGCCAGGTTAGGTTGGTTAGGTTAGGTTAGGTTAGGTTAGGTTAGGTTAGGTTAGGGGTTAGGGTTAGGGTTAGGTTAGGTAGGTTAGGGTTAGGTTAGGTTAGGTTAGGTTAGGTTAGGTTAGGTTAGGTTAGGTTAGGTTAGGTTAGGTTAGGTTAGTTAGGTTAGGTTAGGTTAGGTTAGGTTAGGTGATTGCAACCAACATCCACTTATTTATTCGTTTCGTGAACCCTCTTCCGTGCCCCTGGTCATCATTTTGTCTCGAAAATTACGGATCTTCATGAACGAAACCAAGCTGGAAAAAAAAAAAAACGGGGCCTAACAGAACCGACCTAAGGCTGCGTCCCCGCAGTTATTGCAGTATTCCGAATGAGACCAGCAGGAAGCTTTTTGGACCCAAAGCCTGTTGCTCTTCGGTTCTTTCGAAACGTCTTCATTCGAGTCGACGCGTGAGCAAGAAAGAAGGAAGCAAACGTTTCACGGGATGCCTGCATCGAGATGATGATGCATGTGGCCATTCATCGCTTTCTGACGAAGAGTTGCTTTTTTTTCTCTTGAACGGTTCGCACAGTCCAGCAGTGCCGAAGAGCGATCCAGCTGGAGACCTCATTCCTATTGAACTAGCCAAATGCAAATAAATCCCCCGAGGCCATCAAGCTCCTTTGAGGAAGTCGGGGTGCACCAATGTGCAGTGATGAGACACACCCCTCTTGCAGACAACTGCGATCCCGACAGTAATCGAATGGCGTGTTGGACCTCCTGTTGTTGCCATTGTGCCCGTGGGCTCTCTACAGCGCATTTCATGCGTGCTCCAAGGCAGAGGATGGTGCGCACGCAGACCCAGTGTAAGGTCGGAAACCGAAACGCTACGGCTGATGCACTTGAACGTCTTGGATTCCCGGTAGGCCACAGGATAAACCCACGAAGTACTTTTTCAAGAACATGCCGTTTGGATACCCTTGGTCTCATTTCTCTGTGGCCCGGGCTGACGGACGGGTGCGATGAGAGACAGAGACTGACGAAATCCTTGGCAAAAAAGCCTCGTGTATACACCACACAATGGGAAATTCCAACAGCTGTTTTTCTCCCCTTTCTAAAGAAAATAAAATGAGAAGGTTTTCCGTCCAAGAAACGAGCAGAAGGTCCGCAAAGCGCTTCAGGAAATTCTCCACCGACAGGTCACCGAGAACCGAGTGAGGTGGATGCATTCTGGCCTACGAGCTATCTAGAAGGAATGTGGTCGTGGTGTGGAGTGTTCCGGTCGCCGAAACTTCCTTCACAGAAGTCATACGTTAGGGGAAGTCCAAGAGCTTCCAGAGACGCTAGGAACCGAAGGGGGGGACCTGAAAAAAATGAGGATTCGGGGCAGGCCCGAACCATCTTTAGCGTGTTTCTTGTCTGATCCTGATTGGAATCTGATGCCGTGCCAGCTTCCGAACGGTGATTGCAATTCTTCAGTTGTCAAACGACTAGAAGAGAAAGACTTGACAAATTACGATGGAAAGGGAAAAAGCAGCTCCGCTGCACTTCTTCTCCGCGTGTCGGACGCGAGGGCGCTTGAAATCTTCTCATCCGGCTATCCGATCTTGCGCAAGTAAATCAAAAATCCGCCATGCCAAGAAAAGCCAGGAGTGTTCGGGAAGCTTCGAAGACGCATAGTGAACGCGAACCGACTGTGAACCTTCGACGAGTGGCTTCAGATCCGCGTGGAGCTGCACCCACCAGCTGCAACGAACGCCTCGCGATGCTGGGGCGAGATGTGTGAAAGTGTTCGGTGGTGCCCGTTGTCGAGGAAACCGGCGAAATGCTGCTCACAGGTACTGTGCTCGAGGACGACACGCCGTGTTTCAGTCTGTCCC
>JAYWIR010000167.1:0-48214 GCA_036172245.1 Raillietiella orientalis
TTCTGCAAGAAGCACGGACACGCTAAATGGAGCTGTCCGGACTTCGCAAATTGCAGAAGGATTCGTGGACTCTCTCCCGTGAGAGAGAGGAGTGTGAGGGAGGCGGAACAGCCTCAGAAGATGGCAGGAAGTCCGAAGAAGACGAGGGAAGTCGCCCCGGCATCGGCGGACGGCTTCATAGAAGTCGGAAAGAAGGGGAAGAGGAGGATGCTCGTCAAGGAGCAGGAAGCCTCTCTTACCCCAGAAGTAGCGGAAGAAGGCGAAAAAATGGAGACAGTCCAGGAGGAAGAGAAAGCAGCGAAAGAAGTCACTCCGGTGTCGCAGGAGGCCCTGCAGTCCACCGAGGAGTTGACGAAGCTTTCAGAAGAAGTGATGGAGGTGCAAAGCGGGCCCCAGCAGGTGCAAATCCTGCAGAAGATCTGTGATGCACAGGAAACTGTGAACCAGGTGGTGGAGGTGGCTGAACGAGAGAAGCTGGAGGAACAGCTTCTTGAAGTGAAGGCCAACTTCTGCGCCAAGGTCGAGATAGAGGCTCTATCTCGGAAACTAATAGCGCGAGCCGAACACTCTACAGAAGAGGCGGAAGTAACCGACCTCACTGGGACGGAGAGTGACGCGGCAAGCGATAAACCCGCTCCTTCTTCAACGTCTGGGAGATCACGCTCTCCCAGACAGAAGAAGCTCAGGAAGGCCAAAAAGTAGGTCTTCCCCTTTATGGCCTCATACCTATCGACCGCCAGGAGGCTGAACATCGCCTCCTGGAACGTAAACGGTTTGATCGACCAGACCAAGTGGAAAAGAATCGTGCGGACCATCGCACGACAAGATATCGTCTGCCTGCAGGAGACCCACAAGATGGGTGTCGAGGTTAGTCAGCGGATGGAACGGCGCTTCAATGGGCAGATGCTTGTCAGCGAGGGAGAAGGGAACACGCAGGGTGTGGCGGTCTTAATCAAGAACCATTTAGCCCCCACTATCCTAGAAGTGTTCTGTCCCTTAGCCGGACGGATCATCGGAGTGCGACTGGCCTGGTCCGCTACTGTTCACCTTATTTTGGTGAGCGTGTACCGACCACACAGGCTAAAACATCGTTGTGCGGAGTCGCTGCATGCAGCACTCCGGGAAAAGGTCGCGCCCAAGGACGTCGTGAACGTCGCTGGCGATCTGAACATCCTGGACAAGATTACACATTCCCAGGACGCCAGAGGAAGGTCGGCGTATAGGCGGCTATCCGACGAGTTCGGATTGTTGTGGCGAACAGCAAGCCACAAGCCGATCGATCACGTCCTCCATAGCACGGAATTAGGGAATCGTATTCTGGGTTTTCGCGACACACCCACCACCCTGTCCGATCACCCGCTAATGCGTCTCTCCCTAAGGACGGAGAATCCTCGGCGAAAGCAAGGCACCAGGGCAGCGCTCATCAGCATGCCCGTCTGGTTCGAAACACATCCTGGACATCAGGAGGTCCTAGAGGCGATTCTCAAAGCGACTACCCTGGTGCGGTTTTCCCTAAGAACGGAGAATCCTCGGCGGAGGCAATGCACAAGGGCGGCGCTCATCAGCATGCCCGCCTGGTTCGAAAGCCATCCCGGAAATCAGGCTGTCCTGGAGACGATTCTGAAGGCAACAACAATTAGAAGAGTCGCCGACTGGTACAGCCTGAAACACAGGATACACCTGTTGCCAAAAATGAAGTTCGAAGATAGACGCTTGAGGCAGAAGGCGTACGGGGAGCTGAACATCCAAGATCGCTCACTCTCAAAGTACTTCGATCAGTACGAGAGTGGGTACGTCTTCAAGAACATAATAAAGGAAGTCGGCGTGCTGGCGAAGAGAAATCTGGCAACAGATATCTTCTGCATCCAGTGCGACGGTCAAAATCGAGAGTCATCTGGAGACATCGTGAATGCCTTTCAAAGGCATTACACGAAACACTTCATGCGACAACATCTCTGTCGCTCTAGTCAACAGGCCTTTCTGAGCTACCTCGAGAAGAGGACCGACGATCTCCAGCGGAACAGACTGAAGGAGGAATTCTCCGAAGACGAGGTAAAGACTGCGTTTGGTCAACTACGCAAGGACGTGGCAGCGGGCCCTGAAAGCGTAGCCATCACTCACTATCAGCGGTACCTGCATGCCTACCTTCGTTTGTTCCACCAGTTTACACTCTGCATCCGCGAAGAAGGAAGACTTTCACAGTCCTTCTACGAGAGTCGGATGAGTTTGTTGCCAAAAGGAGGCGACCTCACGCAGGTCGCTCAATGGAGGCCAATCTCGATCCTGAACTCGGATGCCAAGTGGTTGGCGAAGATCTGGTCCAACCGCTTAGGCAAGGTCATGTCGAGGCTCATCTCTCCGGTGCAAACGTGTGCAGTCGCTGAACGTCACATGTCGGACAATGTCGAGTGTGCCCAGGCCACCGTCGGACTCAGCCGATACGTCGGCGAGAATCTGGCGCTAGTTTCCACTGACATGGAGAAGGCTTTCGACTCCATCGACCATGGGATGCTCCTGAAGGTTCTGGAGAAGCTAGACCTTTAGGAACGCTACAGCAACTTCGTGAGGGTGGTACTCCAGAACCAGTACTGCCGAATCAAAATCAACGGCCAGGAGGCGGCAGCAATCCGGATGGAACGGGGAGTCCGGCAGGGCGATTCGCTGAGTCCGATGCTGTTCGTCATCTACATGGAGGCGTTGTCGTCCTTTATCGAGATGAGCGGACGACTGCAAGGCATTACAATCGATGGCCAGCGTCTTACCCATCTGGCATACGTTGATGATCTACTATTCTTTATCAAGGGAGAGAGAAATCAACGAGCGTTTCTGGATGTGGTAGACCTGATGGATCAAGGCCTGGGTCTAAAGATCAACGCCCAGAAAAGCCAGCTCTTGCCCGTTGGAATCTTCAATCTCTCCACTCTAGCGGGGAGAGGATTTCGAACGGTGGACAATGCCAAGTACCTGGGTGTCTACATTGGCGACGTCTCCGCGTCGAAGCTATTGTGGACCGAGATCCTAGGGAAAATGGCCAAGGAAGCAGCCAAGTACACCCGAACGGACCTTGGAATGAGGCGAAAGGCCAATATATGGAATGGAGTACTCCTTCCAAAAGTGCTCTTCGGGGCGGCCTTCGCGAGGATGAACAAGGAAACCACGAGGGAGTTCGACAAGCTCCAGAGAAAAACACTGTGGGGCCACTATCGCCCAAGAGTCCTACTAAAACCCCTGTGTCTTCCCAGGGAAGAAGGCAGTTCCGGGATGAAGTCGCTTGCACACTTCATAGAAATCATGGATACGCGACACATCCTGGACATTGCCACTCACTGGGATGACTGGCCGTATGCGGCGCACAGGGCCTACGCGTTGCTGTTGAACAACTCGAAAGTCCTGATGACTGCGCTACTAGGCCGTGCAGGCGTATGGAAAAAAATCGACCCAACCTGGACGAGGAGGCAACGGCTGGTGCGAAAGCACAAAATCAAGATCGTGCCGAAAAGTAGGGAACTCCGGCAGGACAAGTACATCCTGGTGATCCCTTGGATGCTTCCTGTCCCACCGGACACGAGAAGCTGGATCCACCAGCAGTCCAGACTTACCCTTCAACGAATCCAGGAGTGGAAACGAGTAGGGTACCTACATCATACTCGTATACTTAGGTATATAGAGATGATGTTAGGAAGGTTTACCCACATGACTCGCGAAGTGTGCTTCAACCACAACGACTTTGCGTGCTCCAGGGTAACCAAAACAAACCTCCGAAGACTAATTCAAGAAGAACAGAGTGATATCAGTGACTTCCAGGAAGCCGCCGATCGCTACGGGAGTGACCGGATGAACCTGTTAGCGATTGGCACGACGCTCTGGAGGAGTGACCTTCCTTCGGGCACCCAGGATGACCTCCTGATGTTTTATCATGGAGGAATCCAGAGTGGGTCCCGATTGCAGGGAAGGTCGAGACTGCACAGCATGTGGAGACATGGACACGAGAGTTCACGTCTTGACGTGTCCCACATTGCTGCATGACTGGCTGATCCTGAAAAGGATCATCGGACTTACGAACAGATCCTTAATGGAGATCCTCGCCGGGATGTTTCAGGGGGATGGTAATGTTCCCTGTTACAATCCCATGGTGAGGACGACCATCGCCCTCTTCACCGCAATACTTATGCGGTGGTGGAAAATAAGGAAATCCAGAAGAGCCGCACCACCGATGGAGATCCTACAAGGGCTCCTGAAGAGGGAAATCGGCATTAGAAACTGTGGGAAAGTGCAAGCCAGGACGTACCGATTCATCCTGAAGTGGATAGAAGACGACGCCCGGGACCAAACAGTAGGAAACCCACCATGAGTGCAGAACTTGTGAGAACCCAAGGACTTCATGGTGGTAAAAAAAAGTGCCAATGTTATGGATGAGATTGTAGTGTGAATGTTTTGATAGAAAAATTTTAGAAAAATAAATTTACCCCACCCC
This sequence comes from Raillietiella orientalis, assembly GCA_036172245.1. NCBI lineage: Eukaryota > Metazoa > Arthropoda > Ichthyostraca > Raillietiellida > Raillietiellidae > Raillietiella > Raillietiella orientalis. The sequence goes on from JAYWIR010000167.1 coordinate 4,475, forward strand.
TCGTGGGACTTGGGGAAAACTGCCGAGTCGGTGAACTTGCTTCGCGGCTCAAAGTCTTGTGCGCTCGAAAACATAATCAGTTAATTGTGCTCGTGTGTGCCCGGAGAGAAGAAGTTTTCGAGACGAAACTACAAAAGAAGAGGCAAGGAAATCGCGGCAAAACACCTGCAGTGGTTTCGTGCAGCAAGACCAGCTTCCAGGATGCAGGCACCTAGAGGAGGAGTTGAGAGACCGTGGTCCCCCATGGAACCCATGGAGGTAACGTGCGGCAACGGCGAGACGGTGGCAGGCATGCCGAGGATCGCGCCCACGGCGGGCTTTGCTGCGCCGGCGGCGGCGATGCCAAGGGTCGTGCCCGCGGCGACGACGGCGTAGGTCGTGCCCACGGCGGCGACGCCGAGGACCGTGCCCGCGGCGGGGAAGGTCAAGCCTGCGGCGGCGATGCCGAGGGTGCCGCCCGCGGCGGCAACGGTGGCGACGTCCAGGGTTGCGCTCGCGGCGGCGGCGTCCCAGGAAGGACCCGTGGGCGTCCACTCGGTTGAGGGCGAGACGCCATCTTGTTCGGCTGCAGCGGCGCAGCCCTTTTCCTATGCGTCGGTGGCGGCTGGACAAGCGACTGTCCACCCACCAAGAAAATTCTTGAAGCCGCTATGCGGTAAAGTCCAAAAGGTGGATAGGCCGATCGTGGAGTTAGGGCCGAATGTGAAGCCCATCATTTCCAAGACGGGGCTGATCAAGTTCAGTGATATCAGGGAGGTGTATCTGTCCCTCGATAAGACGGATACCAATTTTGATCGCATACAGGCGATCATACCGGCAAGCAACGTGTTCACAGTCTTCACAGACTGTGAAAAGATTAGAGAGCGATTGATCCAGATGATCAATATACAAGGGAGGATGGTTTGTGGTATTGGCGAAATGCCCTACACAACCGTCTTTCTGAACGGCATCTCCATCCTCACTCCGCAACTAACGGTGTGGGACTTTTTGGAGCAGTATGAGGAAGTTCTGGACCTTGAATTACAGAACTTCTCTGGAAATATATTTTCTGGCGACATGATCGCTAAAATGAAGTTGAAAGAGGAAGCTGTGATCCCTGGATTAGCCGTTCTTGACGAACAATTCCAGGGAGTGAACTTGCGTTACCGGCAACAGCCGATATTCTGCACCGGGTGCAAGCAGTTCGGCCACAGGGCCGGCGCTTGCCCAACGTGTCGTTGTTTGCGCTGCAGCAAAGTAGGACATCAAGTCCGAAACTGCCCGCATCCGGAGGTGTGCTCCTTCTACAAGAAACACGGACATGCGTAATGGAGCTGTTTGGACTTTGCAAACTGCAGAAGGATTCGAGGTTTCTCTCCCGTGAGAGAGAGAAACACCAAGGAGGCGGAAAAGCCTCAGAAGGCAGGAAGGACGAAGAAGGTGGAAGATGCCGTCCCGGTATCGGAAGACGGCTTCATACAGGTAGGGAAGAAAGGAAAGATGAGGATGCTCGTCATGGAGCAAGAAGCTCCTCTTATCCTGGTAGGTGAAGAGCAGTAAGGCGAGAAGATGGAGGCAGCGCAGGAAAACGCGGAAGAAGAAATAAATGAAGCCACTACGGTGTCGGAGGAGGCCCTGCCATCTATAGAGGAGCACGCATCAGTGTCTAATGAAGACCTAAAGGTGCACAGAGGTATTTAGCAAGGGAAAATCTTGCAGAAAATCTGGAATGCACAGGAGAAGGTTTACAAGGTTGTGGAGGACACCGAGCGCGAGAAGCTAGAGGAACTGCTTCTCGATGTAAAGGCGAACTTCTGCGCCAAGGTCGAGATAGAAACGCTATCTCGAAAATTGATCGCGCGGGCCGAACAATCCATGGAGGAGGTTGAAGTAACCGACCTCAGCGGAACAGAGAGTGACGCCGGCAGCGAGTAGACCGCTGCTTCTTCATTGTCACGAAGAGCACGCTCTCTCAGACAGAAGAAGCTCAGGAAGGCCAAGAAATAGGTCTTCCCCTTCTATGGCTCCGTCCCTATCGACCGCCAGGAGGGTGAGCATCGCCTTCTGGAATGTAAACGGTATGGTCGCCCAGAAAAAAGAGAAAGGATTGTGCGGAGCGTCGCACAACAAGACATAGTGTGCTTGCTGGAGACCCACAAGATGGATCTCGAGATTAAACAGCAAATGGAACGGCGATTCAACGGGCAGATGTTCGCCAGCGAAAGAGAACGGAACACGCAGGGTGTGGCGGTCCTAATCAAGAACAACTTGGCATCACTATTCTGGAAGTGTGCTGTCCCCAACCCGCACGAATCTTCGGCGTGCGACCGGCCTGGTCTGCTACTGTTCACCTCATCCTGGTGAACGTGCACGGGCCGCACAGGCTAAAACATCGTTGTGCGGAGGCGCTGCATGCAACATCCCGTGTAAAGGTTGCTCCCAAGAACGTCGTCATTGTTGCTGACGATCTCATTATATCGGATGAGATCACTCACTTCCAAGTCAGAAACCGATCGATCACGTCCAGCACAGCACCGAACTTGGGAATCGCATTCAGGGTTTTCGTAAGATTATGACCTCCGTGTCCGATCACCATCTGGTGCGGTTTTAACTGAGAACGGAGAATCTTTGGCGGAAGCAAGGCACCAGGGCGGCGATCATCAGCATGCCTGCCTGGTTCGAAACCCATCGCGGACATCATGCTGTCCTGGAGACGATTCTGAAAGCAACAACGATCCGAAGAGTAGCCGACTGGGACAGCCTGAAACAGAAAATACACCTGTTTGCAAACATGCAGTTTGAGGATAGGCGCTTGAGGCAGGAGGCGTAACGGGAGCTGAACATCCAAGATCGCTCACTCTCAAAGTACTTCGATCAGTACGAGAGTGGGTACGTCTTCAAGAAAATAAAAGGAGAAGTCGGCGTAATGGAGAAGAGAAATCTGGCAACAGATATCTTCTGCATCCAGTGCGACGCTCAAAAGCGACAGTCGTCTGTGGACATCGTGGATGCCTTCCACAGGCATTACACGAAACACTTTAGGCGACATCTCTGTCGCTTTAATCAACAGGCCTTTCTGAGCTACCTCGAGAAGAGGACCGTCGATCTCCAGCGGAGCAGAGTCGAGGAGGAATTTTTCGAAGAAGAGATGGAGACTGCGTTTGCACAACTACGTAAGACGTGGCAGCGGGCCCTGACATCGTACCCATCTCTCACTATCAGCGGTACCTGCATGCCTACCTGAGTTTGTTCCACCAGTTAACCCTCTGCATCCGCGAAGAAGGAAGACTTCCACAGTCCTTATACGAGAGTCGGATAAGATTTTTGCCAAAAGGAGGCGATCTCACGCAAGTCGCTCAATGGAGGCCAATCTCGATCCTGAACTCGGATGTCAATTGGTTGGCGAAGATCTGGTGCAACCGCTTAGGCAAGGTCATGTCGTGGCTCATTTCACCTGTCAAAACGTGTGCAGTCCCTGGACGTCACATGTCGGACAATGTCAAGTGTGCTCAGGCCACCGTCGGAATCCGCCGATACCTCGGCGAGAACCTGGCGTTGGTGTTCATTGACATGGAGAAGGCTTTCGACTCCATCGACCATGGGATGCTGCTGAAGGCTCTGGAGAAGCTAGGCCTTCCAGAACACTTCAGCAACTTCGTGAGGGTGGTACTCCAGAACCAGTACTGCCGAATCAAAATCAACGGCCAGGATACGGTAGCAATCTGGATGGAACGGGCAGTCCGGCAGGGCGATTCGCTAAGTCCGATGCTGTTCGTCATCAACATGAAGGCGTTGTCGTCCTTTATCCAGAAGAGCGAACGACTGCAAGGCATAACAATCGATGGCCAGCGTCTTACCCATCTGACATTCGCTGATTATCTACTCTACTTTATCAAGGGAGAGAGAAATCAATAAGCGTCTCTGGATGTGGTAGACCGGATGGATCGAGTGCTGGGTCTAAAGATCAACGCCCAGAAAAGCCAGCTCTTGCCCGTTGGAATTCTCGATCTCTCCGCTCTAGCGAGGAAAGGAATCCGTACGGTGGACAAGGCCAAGTACCTGGATGTCTACATTGGCGACGTCTCCACGTCGAAGCTTTTGTGGACCGAGATCCTAGGGAAAACGGCCAAGGGAGCAGCCAAGTACACCCGAGCGGACCTTAGAATGAAGCGAAAGGCCAACATATGGAACGGAGTACTCCTCCCAAAAGTGCTCTGCGGAGCAGATTTCGCAAGGATGAACAAGGACACCACGAGGGAGTTCGAAAAGCTTCCGAGAAAAACACTGTTGGGCCACTATTGCCCAAGAGTCCGACTGAAACCCCTTTGTCGTCCCATGCAAGAAGGTTGTTCCGGTATGAAGTCGCTTGCAGACTCCATAGCAATGATGGATACGCGACACATCCTGGACATTGCCACTCACTGGAATGACTGGCCGTATGCGGGGCACAGGAACTACGCTTTGTTGCTGAACAACTCGAACGGCATATGACTGCGCTGTTTGGGCGAACAGGCGAATCGAAAAAAATAGACCCAATCTTTACGAGGAAGCAACAGCTGGTTCGAAAGCAGCAAATCAAGATCGTTCTGAGGACTAGGGAACTCTGGCAGGTCGAGTCCATCCTGGTGATCCCTCGGATGCCTCCTGTCCCGCCGGACACGACAAGCTGGATCCACCAGCGGTCCAGAGTTACCCTTCAACGAATCCAGGAGTATAACGAGGAGGGTACCTACATCACACTCGTACACTTAGGCATATTGAGACGATGTTACGAAGGTTTATCCACATGAATTGCGAAGTCTGGTTCAACCACAACGACTTTGTGTGGTCCAGGGTTACCAATACAAACCTCCGAAGACTAATTCAAGAAGAAGACAGTGGTATTAGTTCCCTCCAGGAAGCTGCCGATCGCTACAAGAGTGACCGGATCAATTTGTTTGTGATTAAGACGACCCTCTGGAGGAGTGACCTTCCGCCGTGCACCCAGGATAACCTCCTGAAGTTTTATCATGGAGGAATCCAGAGTGGGTCCCGATTGCAGCACTACACCAAAAGAAGGGAAGATCGAGACTGCACAGCATGTGGAGACATCGACACGAGACTTCACGTCTTGACGTGTCCCACATTGCTGCATGACTGGCTTATCCTGAAAAGGATCATCGGACTTACGAACAGATCCGTAATGGAGATTCTCGCCGGGATGTTTCAGGGGAATGGTAATGTTCCCTGTTACAATCCCATGGTGTGGACGACCATCGCCCTCTTCATCACCGCCATACTTGTGCGGTGGTGGAAAATGAGGAAAGCCAGAAGAGCCGCACCACCGATGGAGATCCTACAAGGGCTTCTGAAGAGGGAAATCGGCATTAGAAACTGTGGGAAAGTGCAAGCCAGGACGTACCGATTCATCCTGAAGAGGATAGAAGATGACGCCCAGGACCAAACAGCAGAAAACCCACCTTGAGTGCAGAACTTGTGAGAACCTGAGGACTTCATAGTGGTAAAAAAAAATGCTAATGGTATGGATGAGATATTAGGGTGAATGTTTTTATAGAAAAATTTTAGAAAAATAAATTTACCCCACCCCTCGTGGGACTTGTTGAAAACTGCCGCTTTGGAGATAGGGCGACTGCATGCAGCGTGCACTTGCTCTTCGCTACGCTACTTTTGCGGCTTTCGTAGGCTTTGCAGAGGGGCCTGCGCTGCACTGGGGCTGTCCGGAACTCGGAAGGGAGAACGAAACGGGGAAAGAAGTCTTCACACTGATCTTCGATCTTCCTGTTTTCCTACCTTTCCTTCCAGGGTGTTACGGGGATTTGCTGGTTCCTAACTCGGAGAGGTGCCTGCGAGTTCGGCAGCAAGGGATAGCACGGTACGCGTCAAACCCTTGCGCACCTTTTTGAATGGCTTCCTTGCCGTGACTTTGCCCTTTCGGGGAGTTGTGGGCGGGGTTGCTTTCTTTTCATCCGCAAATCGCTCGTTGTTTTTTCCGAGTTCTTGCGGAAGACGTTTTCTATTTGCCGCTGCTGCTTTTTATGCAGTGGTTTTTTGAACCCGAAGAATTTCCGCTGCGGATGTTTTTCTTCCATGTACCGGGCACTTTTTGATTTCGTGCCCGGAATTTTTGCAATAGCGGCATCTTGGAGAGGGCCGCTGTTTAATTCGGTGCCCATCCTTGTCGCACTGCTCGCACGCTTGAGTCTGGCCTATGAACCACAGGTGAACGACCGTGCCGTTCATCTGCAACTGCCAAGGCACAACACGCCTGTTCGAGAGGGTGATCCACGCGGAAGCATGTCCGATGTTGACAGAGGAGAAATCCTTCAAAGGGTACGGCATCTTTCACAGGGCGTGGACGGTGGCGAACTTCGCCTGCACGCTTACAACATCGCGGTCGGAGATTTCCGGTTCGATGTCTCACAATTGAACGACAAAAGAGTCGTCCATCGCGGTAGGTAGGACATCCTTTCCATTGATAGTCAACGGCGTAAGGAGAAGGCGCTGCACAATTGCTGCGTTCTTGCACCGAATCTTCGTATATTTCATCCTGCCAGCAGGCATTATGGCAAGGAGTTCTTCCTCGGGAACGCCGATCCGTACGAGCTCATCATTGAGCTCACGACCGATTCTGCAGTTAAGGGGCCCACTGACCTTATGACGGAGTGCATTCATGTATCCTGATGACACATATGCCTGGAACTCCGCATCGCAGGGTCCTGGTCTTTGGGAGGTAACGGCGGCGTAACTCCTCACCGGGGGCAAGGAAACCATTACGGAGAATGCATCCACTTCAAGTTTAGCTGAAGTGCTTTTAGTGGCTTGCTCTTTCACACTATCCTGTGTACTAACTTTGTTGCACTATGCTACTTGGCAGATTCCATAGCAACACACAAGTGCGAGCGAAAACGCGGGCACAAAGTTGCCCGATCGTTGGCGCGGATAGACGCAGATACACGTCTGCTCTGTACAAACGCAGGAGAGCGTACGCATCTCCGGAGGGCGGCTGTGGTAACGGTGTGTAACATCGAGAAGTTATGATGCCGCCTACCTGCTTCGGCCCGCCATCGAGGCCGCCGCCCGTTGAGTGCGGTTCGACGATCACGGTCGTGTCGGCCAGCTGAATCTCAGTTGGTCCGACTCGATCGACATGAACGTCATGAACGTTTGCTCCAAGAGCGGAGCGCACCTGACGAAAAGGAGGGCCAGGGAAGAATTTTTTTTTGCCCTCCATGGCGACTGGTTGAGCGAGGCAGGCGTGCGGAATGTTCGTCTGGTTTCAGGCGATTTTAACTTTCGTCTGAATCCGGATGGGTCGAATCCCGAGCGCGACCTGGTCAACGAGGTATTCGAGGCAGTGCACACTTGTAATTTCTTGGCCAGTGTACCAGGGCTGGAGGACAACATCGATCACGTGTTTCTCGACGAGCACCAGTGCACTCGTGTGGGCTGGCGCTGCAAGTTACCGTACGAGATCTCCGACCATCGACCAATCGTGAGTGAAATTCATCCGCGCGACAGGGGCCCACCCTCGTCAGCGTGGCGTTTGCCAGAGGACTGGCTGAAGCTCCCGGACGCTACGGAAGATCTCCGCACGTTCATACGGAGCTTTAGGATGCAGACACTCCACGATTGGGACCGCTTCAAAGGGTCGGTCCAGGAGTTCTGCGAACAGTTCGCTCTGCTCCGCCTACCTGCAAGATTTGGGTTCGGGGTACGTTACGAACGAGCCTATCTGCAGGCTCGCCGTTTCGCCAGGACCCCGCGACATCCGCATGCTGGCGGAATACAAAGCGGGAGCCGAGAGGCAAGCCTGGCAGTCTGGATCGGCCAGATTGCTGGACGATAAGGGCCAGGAGCATTCGGCACTCGCTCAGATCCGCGGTCCGCTGCGGCGTTTTTACTCTTCCCTGTACCCAAGAACGCCTCCGGAGCGGGGTTTCTCACGACTCCTGCTTCCGGAATTCGCTCTTGCGATCGAAGAAGAGGAGAAAAAGTCCCTCGACGAGCCTTTCACGATGGGCAAGATCCTCTCGGCCATCGGAAAGGTCAAGATGCGCAAGGCTCCAGGAAAGGACGGCCTGTTAGCGGAGTTTTATTAAACTTTTGCGGCTGAGCTTACCCCTTCTGGTACAGCAACTCACCTTGCTGATACGCGAGACAGGTAACGTTCCCGCCTCGTTTCGTTCGGCAAAGGTGCGGCTTCTCCCTAAGGGAGGAGATCTGAGGAGCATGAACAAGTGGCGTCCTATCATAATAGTGAATGCGGATGCCAGGTTGATAGCTAACGTTTGGGCTGAGCGCTTGGAAGGGGTTGCAAACACCTTCATCAGCCTGGAACAGACGTATGGTGTTCCGGGGCGAGGCATCAAGGCGAACATGTTCCACGTTTCCACCTGGCTAGAGCTCTAACACGAAAAAAGCTTGATGCACACCGGGAATTCCGGTGAGTCCGTCAGCCATGCGACGGATGGTCGGGTGGGGGAAGGAGGCCTTGCGGTCGCAATCGACTTGCGGAAAGCATTCGATTGCGTCGACCAGAATCTCCTACTGGAGCTTTTAGAAGTCTTGGGCTTCCCGTCCTCATTATTAACCTATCTGCGCTCTAGCTAGCGCGATTCGCAAATCAATGTTACTATCAGCAAGCATACTGTTCACGGCGTGCCGGTGCGAGGTATGATCAGGTAGGGAGACAACCTGAGCCCCTTGCTCTTCAGTACCTACTTTGAGTTGGTACTGAGAGCGTACAGGGAAACTCTGGCGCACCTGCCGCATGAATGCGCCGGAACGCCTGCGGTTTCAGTATATGCGGACGACCTTCTGCTACTGTTCCCTATGTCCACCCCTACTTCGGCGGTGAAGAAGTTCTTCGACCTGCTAAATCGAGGAACCGGGCTTACGGTGAACAGGGCGAAGTCGTCCGTGATGCCAGTTGGTGCGGCGTGGGCAAAGCAGCAGGACTGGGTCCGTTTGGGGATGCACACGTTGAGGTACCTCAAGTACCTTGGTGTGCCGTTGGGGGATTTATCCCCTGCGGAAGCGTGGTCCGGCCGCCTTCAAAAAGTAGAGACGGCAATCAACCCATTCCGTGGCGGCAGGTTTTTCCTGCCTGAACGGGCTGCGGTTTGGAAGATGTTCGCGGCTCCTCTCCTCCGTTTTCTGCTTTTTGTTTGCCCCCCAACAAAGAGCATCAGAAAGCGTACGAAGCACCTCCTCCGTATCGCCCTTTGGGGCAACGGGAGGGCCCGAGTGCGCTTAAAGGACTTGTGCGCTCCGCGTCGAGACGGTGGTCTCGGCCTCCTGACATTAGAGCGGCTGGAGCTGCAGCTGCAGTTCCGGATTTTGGCGCTTGTGTTGGAGTTGTGGTGCACCTGTTGGTGCGTCCCTGCACGTCTCCTTCAGCAAGCCACCGCCAAGACGGGAATTACATCGTTTCTTGCACTCCATCGAAGCCGCATTAACGGATGTGGGCTTCAGCTACGGAGGGTGGCTGCGCTGGCAAGGAAAAATCAAGGATGGATCACCTGTGTCCCCGCGAACGGTAGTGCCTAATTGCAGGTAACCGTTAGCACGTGGATACAGTTCGGCATGCTACCCTCATAACAGAAACGAAGGTTCCAGTTAGGGTGTTACAGAAGTTGCACACTTCGTGAGATCCTGGAGGATCCTAAGAAGAGAGCGTGGTCAGGAAGAACCCCCCTCTCTGCTGCGCTGGACTCCCTATTGAAACATAAGGACAGCGATGTTGCGGCTTAGTAAGAGCTTACAATGAAAATCTCCAAGAAGGAGAAGAAGCAGAGAGAGTGGAAGACGGGCTAGCTAACTGATGCTTTTACCCCGAGAACGCCTCCTAATGGACTTCTGCGCTGGCAAGCGCTGATGGATGTTCCGATTGAACATTTGAAGTGGCGCCCGGTTCTTATGAACACTTCCATCCTCCTCCTAAAACGGCAAGAGTCGGCATTCCTGTTTCAACACTGAGGACTCCCCTGCAACGCCCGTCGACATCGCTGGACCTAAGAAGCGGTGGATCCCAATTGTGTAAGGTGCGGGGAACGGGAGTCCCTCCCCCACCTCCCAGTGGATTGTGTTGCCCTTCGGCCCCTTTAGTTCCGCTTTGCCGCGGCCATCGTTATCCCTTGCGGCAACCCCAGGGACGCACTAAAAGCCTTCTTCGTTGCCGAAGCCCTCTGGCCAGCGTTCTGGATAGCAGCCTTGTGCTGCCTTCGTGGGATCGTCGCCCCATGGAGCACGGCGCCGACGGGAGAACCTAGCGATCAAAACGCCATCCAGTGCGCCTCTTAATTCTTAAGGAGGGCGTCGCAATGGCCCCACCTGGATGTTCACAACAAACAAGAGCTTCCCAGCATTCTGAAAGGAATGATGCGGCCCCAGCAGCATCAGTGATCCCTTCCCGTTCCCTCCCACCATTTGTTTCTTCTTGTTTAGTTTTTAGTTTTTCCCCTTTCTTCTAGTGCCTTGGTGGAACGTACCGGTCTAGAAACCAATGAATTGGCAGGCTCCGTGGTTCTTTGCTTCTGGCTGGAGCATTGCCACAGCCATAAATAATTTCTTTGTAAAGTTTATTTTTTTAATAAACGACCCGGAGAAATCCGGGTGAAAATCGAACGCCTTGTGGAGATCGACCGCGACCGCCAAGGCACCTGGCGTTCCCTTCTGCCGTCAATGCCTGTTCTTCTTGCCTGCGGCAGTGACTTTCGCAGCAGCCTGGCTTTTCTGCGCCACAACTTCACGCAGCTGGATCCATGTACGCTCGAAAAGGATGTTCGCCTCCATGGATTGTATCGGAACCGCGTAGGTTTGTTCCGGGCTCACCGCAGATTCCGCGATACTTCCTAACCGCGCGACCCACTGCTTGGAAAACAACTTGACGACCGAGTTTGCCAAGGTGATCGGACGCCAGTAGTTAAGTTGACGCAAGTCACCGCCTTCCGACAGGAGACGCAACTTCGCTGAGCGGGAGGAATCCGGGACATTCCCGGATTCACTCATCAGCGTCGCGAGTCTCAGCATCAAGGGAATGAGCTCCACTTTAAAGCACTGATAAAACTCTGCAAGGAGCCCATCCTCGCCTGGCGCCTTTCGTCTCTTCAGCCTAGCGATGGCGGACGAAAAGTCATCCGCCGTGAAGGGCTCGTTGAGACGTTCGCATTCCTCCTCGCCGACAACACGAGCATCCTGAGAAAGGAGTATCTCAGATAGGATATGCTCCTTAGGGGATTCCGCGTACAGCAAGAAGTAGTAGCGTCTCACAATGCGGCGTACTTCGGCTGAAGCCGAACATTCCTGGCCCTTGTCGTCCAACAGGCATGCTGCTGCGGACTGCCAGACCTGGCGCTCGGCCCTCACCTTGTACCCTACGAGACGCCCGACATCCGCGCGTCTCGAAAACGTGCGGGCCTGCAGAAAGTCTCTACTGTTGGCCACACCCTCTTCGAAACCGCGTGGAAGCCGGCGCAAGGGGAGTTGGCAACAGAACTCGCGGACAGATGTTTTGAGATCGTCCCAGTCCGCAAGTTCTTGAATGGCAAAGCCTTGGAGGTATCCACGTAGGTGGTCCGCAGCCTCCGGTTGGCTAAGCCAATCCGCCTGCATCCTCCAGCTTTGCAACGGAGGACCCCTGCCTGGCGGAAGGATCTCAAACTCCAACCTGTGGTGGTCAGAAAGCTCAGTCAACAATCTTCCTCTCCTACCCACAGGCGAATGCAGGTTTTCATCGAGGAAAACGTGATCGAGCGATCTTTTCATTCCAGGTTCGCTGACCATCAAGTTGGCGGCGTGCACGGACGCGCACATCTCGATGGGCAGCGCGCGCTCCCTCGGGCGGCTCCAATCGTCGGAGAGCAGGCGGACGTTGAAGTCCCCAGCGACGACGGGCGCCACTTGGAAGCCGGAGTTGTTGAGCCACTGGCTCTGCACCTCACCAAAGAAAGCTACTCTTTCTTCGAGGTAGCGAGAGCAACTCGGCGCGTAGACGTTCGTCACGACGGGATCGATGGACTCGGACCACTTGATGACAAGCTGGCCTATCCGTCCGTTGTCATCGAAACGAACACTACGCACCGCTTCCGCTATTTTTCCTCTTACGAGGAACGCGACGCCGCACGTGTGTGCGCCGCGGCACCGCCAATGTACCGTTCCGCCTGCGCGCTCCTCGATTTCGGCTGCCTGCTCGTCGGAGATTACGTGAACCTCCTGCAGCAGCGCGAGGTCGAAGGGGCGCAGGGCGTTGGCTACTAATCGCCTCTTCTCGTCGTTCTGCAGTCCGTTCACGTTCCTACACGTTACGGACAGACGACGAGAAAACGCGATTCCCCGCATTACTGCTGGGAAGGTGGCAGCTTTTTGCTCGCTTTATCCGGCGAGCAGACGGCGAGCAGCACGACTGGCTGGAGGGGACGGTCGCCACCGTCCTCTGTCGTGCTGCATGCATGTAATGCCTCCACGCCAGGCTGAACCCCGTCGGGTTTCGTGGAGACATCGCGTTGCTTCGCGGCGAGCGTTGCCTGGCTGCCTACTTTTGATCGGCGCGCACACGCTTTCGAACGAGTTGTCCTCGTCTCGGTGATCGGAACGGCATCCATTTCGGAGTCCGACCGGCGCATGTTCGATCGGATTTCGGCCTTCCGCGAAGCAGTGACAGGTTCTGCTGGATTGACAGCTGTCCTGTTTTCGTTTTCCGTCACCAGAGCATCGCGTTTGGTGACGGCTGCTTTCCCGGCGCGCGCGTTTACAGCGTGCTCACGCGCAGTTGCACGAGGGACCCTTGCTGAAGTCTTCTTTACTTCATTACGGTTCCTCACTTCGCGTGGCGCCGTAAATGGAGATTGTGCTCCATGGCCATCTTTGAAGCCATCCGCGTCTTTGGACGGGAGCACTTTCGATGGCTCCGACACGCTCGTCATGGACGCTGCCTTCGGAAGGGCTTTTAATCCCTTCGTAGGCATGGCATCCGCGCCAGTCGAGAGCTTGCTCTCCGACTGCGACGACGTGAGATTTTTCTCCGCTTTCGCGGTGTTGGATCGCGACGCGGATTTTTTTTTGCCGACTTTCGAAGTCGAAACGGCACAACCCTTCTTACCCGATTTGGGCTTCTCAGCCACTGCAGGAGGTGAAGGAATGGATCTGACGGTACTGGAAGTGTCCTTACCGCCGTTGTCCATTGGCGTCCCCGCCGGTTGCTCGAACTCCGAGAGAGCCGGGCGTGCTTGGGAAGGACAGCTATTGCGCCTAGGAGGACTTACCATTGCCCCGGATTCCCCGCACCCTTTCTTTTGCGGCTCCCCTGCCGCGAGAGGGGGTGCGCAGGGCTTTGCGTGCGAGGTTTCCTGCTGCTTTGGGGCGACATTCCGCCTCGCGTTTTTTCCGAATTTCTGCCGTGGGGTCTCCAGGTTTTTCGCAGATATTTTCTTTTTATCCGCGCTTTGTTTTCTAGGATGGAGCTCCGCGGCTGGCTTTTTTCGCAAAAGATCCGGTCAATTTTTCAATTGGTGCCCGGATAGTTTGCAATAACGGCATTTTCCAGAGGGGCATTTATCCAAACAATGCCCCTCCTTCCCGCATTGCTCGCACGTTTTTACTTTGCCCACGAACCACAGGTGAACGACCGTGTCTTTCATTTGTAGTTTCGTGGGCAGCAGACGGCGGTCCGGCATTGTAAGCCGGACTCCAGCGACTCCGCTATGTATGGACGGGAACTCCTTGAGGTTGCTACGCATCCTCCACAGCGCATGGACCGTGGCGAATTTCGCCAACGCGTTCCGAATATCAGTATCGGAGATTTCCGACTCGATGTCGAAAATCTCCACCACAAATGAGGCGTCCATGGCGGATGGGAAGACCTTCTGGCCACGGATCGACAACGGGGTGCGTAGCAAGCGTTGCTCAAGTGCAGCGTCTTTGCAACGCACCTTGAAATAGCCCATGTCTTTTACGGGCATAATGGCGAGAAGGTCCTCCTCCCGCACGCCAACACGGGTCAGTTCATCGTTGAACTGATTCCCTTCGCGCGCAGAAAGAAAACCACTCATTTTATATCGGAGGGCAGGTCTATAGCCTTGGGCTACGTATGCCCGCAACTCCGACTCGTCGAGTGGTTTCCCTTTGACGGCTGCTGTGGCAGCAACGTCAGCAAAACTCCTCTCCATTGGCGAGAAAGACGAAGTGGAGGCGGCCGTCGGTTCCGCGATTGCAGATCCGGATGCTGTTTCTCCAACTTCAGTAGCTTCAAGTTGGGTCGACATCGTCGTCAAAATGTACGACGCCAAGATGAAGCGGATGAAAGCACGGAGACGAGAGCGAAGAAAAACACGTCCGCACTCGATTGAAATTTATCACCCGGTCACGCCGGGGCGTTTATTAATAATAATAAACTGGTCAGGGACAATGTCCTTAACCAACAGAACGACAGAGAACATAGAAAAATTACCGGCACGCAGGCCTGGTAAACAAACCGCTCGCAGCGTGGGAGGAATGAGGGGAAACAAACAAAAATCAAAAACTGGAGGGAAGGGTAACGGGTTTTTGGTTAGGCTCCGTACTCACGGGGATTTAAACGATGAGCACCTAAACTGTTCCGGAGCCTATGGGGACGCGGGTGTAAAAAGAAAATACAAAAATAGTTTATGGAGGGTAGGGCAATGATCACCGGGTTGGCCGCTGCTGAGCGTGTGTAAACCGGCGGTGTATTGCGGCGAGATTCCTCTTTGTCTCCTCTGTCAAATGAGGCCATCTAGATGATGCTCCCATGTAGAAGGATGCTTTGCTTATTACCTCTTGGTGCTGTCCGTTGATTACCAACGCCTGGCGGACGGAAACTATCGCGCGTATGCAACCGATGGTTGCAATCCTTGCGCTTAGTGAAAGCCCGCTCGGCGTGAAGAATCGTCGCAGCAAGTCTCTTGCGGTGTCCACGGGATGCAATAGTGCTGTTGCCAGCCTACGCCACAGTCCTTGTAGGACACCGCAGTCCAGAAGTAGGTGCGGAATCGACTCCGTCGATCCGCACCGAACGCAGTTCGCAGACGCAAGTCCCCCGGAGTCACGATGCCAACGCTCGTTGGACTGAAAACCCCAGTGAACGAAAAGCAGCACGGCTTGTTTCCAAGCAAGGGGGAGCAGCGAACTGTCCATACACTGTGCAGGGACTACAAGTTCTTCGGGGGTGACAGCAAGTTCTTTTGCCCACCGGAGGAGTCCCTTTGCAGTAACACGAGGAGTGGCGGCGTCCGCCAACTCACTTGTCTTCCAGGTGCCAAGGAGTTTGGTTTTTCCCGCTATCGTGCAGGAAACCTCCCACCTCGCCGGTTGGTAACTGTGGTTTCTTGCCCTGAGGGCAGACAGCGCGGCGGCAAGAGGCGTGGCAGCCAGGGTAGAAAACTTCACCTCGTCCTGCAGTACTTCTTCCAAGGATCGTGGAAAAAATTGGCGCAGGGGGCGAAGATCTTCAGGGCGTATTCCTTGGAACGCCGCCCAGGATTCAACAGACTCCTGCCGCCAAGCTTCAAAGTTCATTGGGCGGCAGGAGATCCACGAGTGTGCTTCCAGAAGTGCGGTCAACTGCCGCAATGGAAACCCGAAACCCCGCTTTCTGTATTGAGTGCCCGGCAGAAGCGAGAGAAATCCTCCGCTGCCGGCGCATCTCCGCAGGAGAATGCGAGCTGGCACACACAGGGGGGATGTCCATAGCTGGGCACACAGTGCCAGCAGTCGGAACTGCACCTGCAGTCCGATTCGCTCCATTGTCAGGATACCCAAACCAGCATCCCGACGCGGAGCTGACAAATCTTTAAGGCGGATCCTGGATCTCGCCGGACCCCAGAGAGCGTTCCTGAGCAGGCGCTCAGCCCGCTGTTTCGCCGCATAGGGGGGGTCCAAAACAAAAAACAGGGGACGGAGGAGGGGGGCCACAAAGGTGTTCCAAATAGTCGCCCGTTCCTGCAAGGTAAACTTGCCGTTAAAGAACGGGCTGATGGCCAACTCTGCTTTCTGAAGACAGTCCGCCCACGCTTCGGCTGCGCCGAAAGCGCCCAACGGAACGCCAAGGTACTTAAAGTACCCGCCCGTGGGGATCTCCAGGCGGATCCAGTCGGACTGTCCCTCCCACGACGTACCCACAGGAACGACCACTCTCTTCTCTCTGTTCACGCTCACGCCCGCTCCCCGACGAATCAGGTCGAAGAAATCCTCGACACTGGACGCCGGGGTGGACATGGGGAGCAGAAGAAGCAGGTCATCAGCGTAGGCAGCCACGGCAGGCGTTCCCGGGCAGGAGCTTGGCAAGTGAGACAGCGTCAGCCTGTATGCTCTTAGCACCAACTCAAAGAAGATGCTGAAGAGCAACGGGCTTAAGCTGTCGCCCTGTCGGATGCCCCTACGAACGGGAATACCATACACGCGGCAGCCGCTAAAAGTGATGCAGGTTAGCGCGTGGCGCCAGCACGCGCGCAAATACAGCAGGAGTTGCGCCGGGAACCCAAGGCGTTCCATAAGCTCCAAGAGGAGCTTCTGGTTTACGCAGTCGAACGCCTTGTGAAGATCGACCGCGACCGCCAAGGCACCTGGCGTTCCCTCCTGCCGTCGGCGCCTGTTCTTTTTGCCTGCAGCAGTGACTTTCGCAGCAGCCTGGCTTTGCTGCGCCACAACTTCCTGCAGCTGCATCCATGTACGCGCGAAAAGGATGTTCGCCTCCTTGGATCGTCCCGGAACCGCGTAGGTTTGTTCCGGGCTCACCACAGATTCCGCGATTCTTCCTAACCGCGCGACCCACAGCTTGGAAAACAACTTGACGTCCGAGTTCACCAAGGTGATCGGACGCCAGTTGTTAAGTTGGCGCAAGTCTCCGCCTTTCGGCAGGAGACGCACCTTCGCTGAGCGGAAGGAATCTGGGACATTCCCGGATTCACTCATCAGCGTCGCGAGTTTCAGCATCAAGGGAATGAGCTCCACTGCAAAGCACTGATAAAACTCTGCAGGGAGCCCATCCTCGCCTGGCGCCTTTCGTCTCTTCAGCCCAGCGATGGCGGATGAAAATTCATCCGCCGTGAAGGGCTCGTCGAGACGTTCTCGTTCCTCCTCGTTGACAACACGAGCATCCTGAGATAGGAGTATCTCAGAAAGAATATCCTCCGTCGGGGATTCCGCGTAGAGCGAGGAGTAGTAGCGTCTCACAATGCGGCGTACTTCGGCTGGGGCCGAACATTCCTGGCCCTTGTCGTCCAACAGGCATGCTGCTCCGGACTGCCAGACCTGGCGCTCGGCCCTCGCCTTGTACTCTGCGAGACGCCCGACATTTGCGCTTCTCGAAAACGTGCGGGCCTGCAGAAAGTCTCTACTGTTGGCCACGCCCTCTCCGAAACCGCCTGGAAGCCGGTGCAAGGGGAATTGGCAGCAGAACTCGCGGACAGATCTTTTGACATCGTCCCAGTCCGCAAGTTCTTGAATGGCAAAGCCTCGGAGGTATCCACGTAGATGCTCCGCAGCCTCCGGTTGGCTAAGCCAATCTGCCTGCATCCTCCAGTTTTGCAACGGAGGCCCCCTGCCTGGCGGAAGGATCTCAAACTCCAACCTGTGGTGGTCAGAAAGCCTAGTCAACAATCTTCCTCTCCTACCCACACGCGAATGCAGGTTTTTATCGAGGAAAACGTGATCGAGCGATCTTTCCATTCCAGGTTCGCTGACCATCAAGTTGGCGGCGTGCACGGACGCGCACATCTCGATGGGCAGCGCGCGTTCCCTCGGGCGGCTCCAATCGTCGGAGAGCAGGCGGACGTTGAAGTCCCCAGCGACGAGGTGCGCCACTTGGAAACCGGAGTTGTTGAGCCAGTGGCTCTGCACCTCACCAAAGAAAGCTACTCTTTCTTCGAGGTAGCGAGAGCCACTCGGCGCGTAGACGTTCGTAACGACGAGGTCGATGGACTCGGACCACTTGATGACAAGCTGGCCTATCCGTCCGTCGTCATCGAAACGAACACCACGCACCGCTTCCGCCATTCTTCCTCTTATGAGGAACGCGACGCCGCACGTGTGTGCGCCGCCGCACCGCCAATGTAGCGTTCCGCCTGCGTGCTCCTCGATTTCGGCCGCCTGCTCGTCGGAGATTACGTGAATCTCCTGCAGGAGCGCGAGGTCGAAGGGGCGCAGGGCGTTGGCTACTAATCGCCTCTTCTCGTCGTTCTGTAGTCCGTTCACGTTCCAACACGTTACGGACAGACAACGAGAAGACGCGATTCCCCGCATTACTGCTGGGAAGGTGGCGGCTTTTTACTCGCTTTATCCGGCGAGCAGACGGCGAGCAGCACGACTGGCTGGAGGGGACGGTCGCCACCGTCTGTTGTCGTGCTGCATGCATGTACTGCCTCCACGCCAGGCTTAACCCCGTCGGGTTTCGTGGAGACTTCGCGTGGCTTCGCGGCGAGCGTTGCCTGGCTGCCTACTATTAATCGGTGCGCACACGCTTTCGAACGAGTTGTCCTCGTCTCGGTGATCGGAACGGCATCCATTTCGGAGTCCGACCGGCGCATGTTCGATCGAGTTTCGGCCTTCCGCGAAGTAGTGACAGGTTCTGCCGGATTGACAGCTGTCCTGTTGTCTTTTTCCGTCTCCAGAGCATCGCTTTTGGTGACGGCTGCTTTCCCGGCGCGCGCGTTTTCAGCGTGCTCACGCGCAGTTGCGCGAGGGACCTTTGCTGAAGTCTTCTTTACTTCATTACGGTTCCTCACTTCGCGTGGCGCCGTAAATGGAGATTGTGCTCCTTGGCCATCTTTGAAGCCGTCCGCGTCTTTGGACGGGAGCACTTTCGATGGCTCCGACACGCTCGTCATGGACGCTGCCTTCGGAAGGGCTTTTAATCCCTTCGTTGGCATGGCATCCGCGCCAGTCGAGAGCTTGCTCTCCGACTGCGACGGCGTGAGAGTTTTCTCCGCTTTCCCGGTGTTGGGTCGCGACGCGGATTTTTTTTTGCCGACTTTCGAAGTCGACACGGCACAACTTTTCTTACCCGATTTGGGCTTCTCAGCCACTGCAGGAGGTGTAGGAATGGATCTGACGGTACTGGAAGTGTCCTTACCGCCGTTGTCCATTGACGTCCCCGCCGGTTGCTCGAACTCCGAAAGAGCCGGGTGTGCTTGGGAAGGACAGCTATTGCGCCTAGGGGGACTTAGCATTTCCCCGGATTCCCCGCACCCTTTCTTTTGCGGCTCCCCTGCCGCGAGAAAGGACGCGCAGGCCTTCGCGTGCGAGGTTTCCTGCTGCTTTGGGGCGACATTCCGCCTCGCGTTTTTTCGGAATTTCTGCCGTGGGGTCTCCAGGTTTTTCGCAGATTTTTTCTTTTTATCCGCGCTTTGTTTTCTAAGATGGAGCTCCGCGGCTGCCTTTTTTCGCAAAAGATCCGGGCAATTTTTCAATTGGTGCCCGGATAGTTTGCAATAACGGCATTTTCCAGAGGGGCATTTATCCAAACAATGCCCCTCCTTCCCGCATTGCTCGCACGTTTTTACTTTGCCCACGAACCACAGGTGAACGACCGTGTCTTTCACCTGTAGTTTGGTGGGCAGCAGACGGCGGTCCGGCATTGTAAGCCGGACTCCAGCGACTCCGCTGTGTATGGACGGGAAGTCCTTGAAGTTGCTACGCACCCTCCACAGCGCATGGACCGTGGCGAATTTCGCCAACGCGTTCCGAATATCAGTATCGGAGACTTCCGACTCGATGTCGAAAATCTCCGCCACAAATGAGTCGTCCATGGCGGACGGGAAGACCTTCTGGCCACGGATCGACAACGGGGTGCGCAGCAAGCGTTGCACAAGTGCAGCGTCTTTGCAACGCACCTTGAAATAGCCCATGTCTTTTACGGGCATACTGGCGAGAAGGTCCTCCTCCCGCACGCCAACACGGGTCAGTTCATCGTTGAACTGATTCCCGTCGCGCGCAGAAAGAAACCCACTCACCTTATATCGGAGAGCAGGTCTATAGCCTTCGGCTACGTATGCCCGCAACTCCGACTCGTCGAGTGGCTTCCCTTTGACGGCTGCTGTGGCAGCAAGGTCAGCAAAACTCCTCTCCATTGGCGAGAATGACGAAGTGGAGGCGGCCGTCGGTTCCGCGATTGCAGATCCATATGCTGTTCCTGCAACTTCAGTAGCTTCAAGTTGGGTCGACATCGTCGTCAAAATGTACGACGCCAAGATGAAGCGGATGAAAGCACGGAGACGAGAGCGAAGAAAAACACGTCCGCACTCGATTGAAATCTCCCGCTATCAGGTGAGCCTTTCGCACATTGGTATCCGCAATCCAGTCGCGCTTCAGGGTTTCCAGCAGCCTGGTGCGGTCGCGGTAAACCTGTTTGCCGCTGGGGCCATACACGTTTGTGACGATAAGGTCGATCGAGTCGGACCAGCTGAGAATCCGCTGACCGATCCGACCGTCGTCATCAAACCGCACGCCATTTACGGCAGCGTCGATGGCCGGCTTCACGATGAACGCGACCTCGCAGGTGTTGCGGAGGCCGCATCGCCAATACAGCCGACCCCCCGCGATCGTCTCGATTTCCTGGGCGTCTGCCGCGGTGATCACGTGGATCTCCTGGAGCAGCGCCAGGTCGAGCTCACGCAGATTGTCGGCTGTATCTCGCCTGTTGCCGTCGTCGCGCAGCCCGTTGACGTTCCAACAGGCCGCGCGAATCCGACGGCGACTGGCGAGCCCAGGTGTTAGTCCAGGAAAAACGGCGATGCGGCGTCCGCCACCTGCTGGGGTGGGACGCTAGGTGGAGGGGGAGGGGGGACAGGTACTGAAGGCACCTTTTCCTCCTCCTCCATCGGTGCCGGCGCTTCGGCCGGATCACCCGCAGGTGGAGTCGCGCCTACCTGTTCGCCTTCCTCCATGGGTTCGGGCTGCTCAGGTTTCGCGACTGCAGGGAGGACTTCACCCCCCTGCTCTCCCTCCTCCATGGGGATGGCCGACTCGACGGCTTCCGAGCGTGGGTATTCCCCCTCCGGGATTCCCACGCTGCCGCTTCCTTCCGGTTTCTCCTCCTCGCTGGTGGAGGGGAGGCGCCTCCTGGGTTTCTGGGACTTGCGTCCCGACTTCCTGGTGGGTGCCTCCTAGGAGGAGGATCCGCTTCCGGCCCCCAAGTCGCACTCACCAGCGGGGGCCTTCTTCGTCGGAGCCGACCTGCGTACGCCCTTGCGCGACGGGGTTTCGCGCTCGGCGAGCGTTGCTGCGAGCACCTCCGCCGCTTTCTCGAAGGCCGCGTCTTCGCCAGCGGCGACCGTTGCCGCGGGCTGCTCCGCGACCTTATCGAGCGCGGTCACATCGTTGACGGCGAACGTTGCCGAGGGCTCCTCCGCGACTTTATCGAGCGCGGAGTCATGGCTGTCGGCGCGCGAGTCTCGCGTCTCACCCTCTAAACGTAGATTGGGCTCGTCCTCGCGAGTATTCATCGCGTCCGCATCAGCTGTTCCGCGAACATTGCCGCGGGCGACTCGGCAGGAACGGCTAAGCTTTCCAGTGCCACAGAGCATTCGCGCAGTTTATTTTTTGAAAGCGGCGCGGATTTTTTCTTGTTGCCGGCAGTTTTCTTCTCCGAATTTTCTTCTATCATCACTTTCTTCTTTTTCTCTTTTCTGGCCTGAACCAGCTGCCAAGCCTCCTCCATTCCCGCGTCCACGGGAGCTATATGCTCCGACGTCTGTACGGGAGGAAGGGAGGCTGGCAGTTGGGAACAGCCATTTTCGCGAGCTGGTCTTTCTACCAGCTTTCCACGTTTTCCCTGCGCCTTTTTGGCGGCAGGGGGCACCGGGGTGGGGCGCTTGGGGCACACGCGCCGAACAAGACTTTTTTCGCCGCATAGGTGGCACACAATGTTCGGGCACCTTTTTCGTAGATGCCCTACTGCATTTCAGTAGCCACAAAATTGGCGTTTCCCCACGTACCAGAGGTCCACCGCTTCTTGGCAGACCTTCAGATAGTGGGGAAGCGCACCACGCTCTTTTACGGTGATACGCGCGGCAGCTTGATCTCCAAAAAGGCTATTGTAGCCTTGGAAAATCGTGGACTTCGGCCACAACGCGTGCACTTCTCCGTGCTTTTGTTGCTGTTCTCGAACCGCTGACCTTGTCATGCGACTGGAGATCCCAGTGAGATGGACCACCACCGAGCGGTCCATCGTTATCGGCAAGATCTTCCGACCATCAACGATCAGCGGGTCGGTGATCAGGTGTCGGGCCAAGGTGATATCCTTGCATACCACCTCGACCCGCTGCCCGGCGCTGAGGACGCAGAGGCCGTCGAGATCTTTTTCAAAAATATTAACGTTCTGCAGCGCCTTCGTAAAGGCGCGTGCAGTTCGCCCATCGAAAAGGTTGCCTACCTTGTAGACTAGCGAGGGTTTATACACCGCTTTCTTGTAGGCTTCCATCTCGGCCATGGCTTCCACGCTAGGCGCGGCCACCATGGCGCTCCATGACCTCGGCGTCGCCAGGGACGATTCCGGGGCGGATGTCCCTGATCCAGTAGGCTGTGGGTACGAACAAGCCTCCATCACGCCTACTTCCATCGCGGTGTCCTCTGGCAACGCTGCCATCAGACACCGACGATGTGCACGCACAAATTACTCAAGAAGAAAAAACACTCGCTTTGCCACGCAGACGGAGCGCAGGAAAAGCACGTCCGCTCTCCACAACGGGGATTCGGCGTTATCACCCGGGTACGCCCGGGGCGTTTATTAATAAACTTTACATGCGTGGTACAAGGCCCCACCACGGCCGTAAACACAGGACCTGTCGGGACACCGGGACGCAGCCCAGCGTGGCACTCCCCGACAGCGAAGGGGGATGGGGATAAGGCAAAAAGTAAAATAAAAAGGAACAAACAAAAAGAAGTTGGCGGGCAGGGAAGGGATCACTGGTCGCTGTGGGGAGGGCCCATTCGTCGAACGAAGCCCTCGAGATTAGTCTGCATATTCCCCAGTTGGGGCCATCCGGCAGCTCTTCGCAAGAAGCGTTTGGCATACGGGATGACATCCCTCGCCAGTGGACCCACTCCCTCGATGTTGGAGTCGCTCTATGCCCCCACGATGCCACGGACGCAGCACAAGGCTGCGATGGCTGCGGCAGGCTGCAGTGCGTCCTTCACGAAGAGGGGCCGAAGAACGTCTCTGGGGGTGCTGCCCGTAAGGAGCCCGAGGTTCGTCACGAACCGTTCCCAAAGGGGTCGGAGGGCAGCACAATCCACAATAAGGTGGGGAAGCGACTCCCGCTCCCCGCACATGGCACACGCAGGATCCACAGCTCCCCTCGTTCAGTGGAAGCGGCGCGCCTTGCAGGGTAGACCCCAGAGCAACAAAAGCAACGCCGACACTTGCCACTTGAGGGGCAGGATCCTGGATTCTTTCATCACCGGGGGCCACTTCAGCTCATCCCTGGGGATAGCGAGCAGCCCGCCCCATCTTAATAATCCTCGCGGCTGGACGCTCGAAGTCGTGGCGTCGGCCAGTTCTCCTGTTGTGCAGCCGCTGATCAACTTCTCGCGTCCCTCGATGCAGCAGGAGACTTGCCACCTTGGCGTCCGGCTGCTGTGAAGTGCCCTCCTTAGGAAATGCAGCGCCGTAGCTAGGCAGGTCGTCTCTGTCCACGTGCATCTTGCTGGACTCTCCAGGAGATTCCGCAGCGTGCAGCGGGCGTAGGGGCTGCATCGGAGACGATTCAACTTCTCGTGGCTTCTCTGGTTAACTACTGCCCACGATCCAATATTCTCCTCCAGCCAGGCGGGGGAGTTGGCGAAGCAGCAAATCATCCAGCTGTTCTCCTTGGCCAATGTTGCCATGCGCCCGAGCAGTAGGCCGCATCTTCGCATCTTCCGGCCACGGCTCAGAAGAAAAGACGCGAGTCCATCGCACCGGGACACACGGCTGGCCAGGAGGCGGGCCGGAGTGCACCAAGGGGTGCTCCACATCTTCGCTGCGATGGCGAGGGCTCGCCACCGCAGCTGCTTCTCCACGCGCTCCAGCGTCAGGAGGCCGAGACCGCCGTCCCGACGCGGAGCGCACAAGTCCTTCAGTGGGACTCGGGGCCTCCCCTTGCCCCAAAGGGCGATACGGAGGAGGTCCTTCGTCCTCTTCTTGGATTCCACGGTGGGGAGGCAAACAAAAAGCAAGGGGCGGAGGATGGGGGCCGCGAAGGCGTTCCAAACCGCGATCCGTTCCGGCAAGTGAAACTTGCCTTCCAGGAACGGGCCGATCGCCGTCTCGACTTTTTGGAGGCAGCTGGACCACGCTTCCGCAGGGAAGTACTCACCCAACGGCACACCAAGGTACTTGAAGCACCTCGCCGTGGGGATTCCCAGACGGACCCAGTCCTGCTACCCTGCCCACGCCGCACCTATTGGCACAACCGACGACTTCGCCCTGTTAACCTGCAGTCCGGTTTCGCGGCTGAGCAGATCGAAGAAGTCTCCGACCGCCTTTGCCGGGGTGGACATTGGCAACAAAAGCAGAAAATCGTCGGCGTACGCTGCTACGGCGGGCGTGCCGGGGCACGAGCTCGGCAATGGGGCCAAAGTCACCCTGTACGCTCTCAGCACCAACTCAAAGTAGGTGCTGAAGAGCAGGGGGCTGAGGCTATCTCCCTGCATTATGCCCCGCCGCACCGGCACGCCATACACCTTTTGACCGCTGAAAGAGACGGTAATTATCGCATTCCGCCAGCAAGAGCGCAGGTAGGAAATCAGGGAGGGTGGAAAGCCCATGCGATCCAGGAGCTCCAAGAGAAGTTCCTGGTCTACACAGTCGAACGTCTTGTGGAGATCGACTGCGAGCGCTAGGGCCCCCTTCCCCGCCCGAAGGTCCCTTCCCAGCCCGGCTGGCGGCCTCAATGTGGGGTTGCCGACTTTCCCTATCCCTTTCTTCTCTGCTCTCTGCAGATGCACCCATGTGCTTGCGAAGAAGAGGTTGGCATCCATACTTCGTTCGGGAACAGCATAAGTCTGCTCCGGGCTAATTACGGATTCTGCCACCTGCCCCATACGCGAAGCTCATAGCCCTGCGATCAACTTGGCGTCCGTATTCACGATCGTGATCGGACGCCAGTTCTTTAAATCCCTGAGGTCTCCCCCTTTCGGCAGGAGCCTCACTCTGGCTGACCGAAACGAGGAGAAAACATCGCCTTCGTCTCGGATCAGCCTGATCAACTTAAGCAGCAGGGGTGCCAGCTCTTCCGCGAAGCTCTGAAAGAACTCCGTGGGCAAGCCGTCTTCTTCTGGGGCTTTACGCCCCTTGAGCCTTTTGATACCGGCGAGAATTTCGCCGGTATTAAAAGGCTCGTCGAGGCTTTCCATCTCCTCCTCCCCTATTGCCGATGCGCCATCCGGAAGCAAGCGCCGAGTGGCGTCTCGATCCGGGGGCTTCCTGGCGTAAAGGGAGGAATAGAAACTCCGCACGAGATGCCGTACCGACGCCGGGGTCGAACATTCCCGGCCCTGGTCGTCTAGCAGGCTGGCCGACCCGGATTGCCAGGCTTGGCGTTCGGCCCCGGCGCGGTACTCGGCCAGGCGACGGACATTAGGGGTTCTCTCGTACCTACGAGCCTGTAAATAGGCCCGATGGTTGCAAGCACCCTCGCCGAATCCGGGAGGCAGGCGATCCAGGGGTACTGCTCACAGAACTCGCGGACCGATTCCTTAAAAAGGTCCCAGTCCTGGAGATTCCGGAGCGTGACACCTCTCAGGTATTCGCGAAGGTATTCCTTCGCACCTGAAAGTCGAGTCCAGTCCCCCGGCAGACGCCAATCCCTGGATGGCGGTCCCTTGTCACGAGGCCGCATTTCGAAAATTAACCGGGAATGGTCCGACAACGTCGACGCAACCCTCCCCCGTTTGCCGACCCGTGAACACAGGTCAGCGTCGAGGAAGACGTGGTCGATGCTGCGGACCATTCCCCTCTCACCCGCGAACAATTTGCGCGCACGCATGGCGGCGCACAACTCGTTCATCGCGTTCTTTTGTGTTTCTGGCTCACCTGTTAGCAGACGGAGATTGAAATCTCCCGCTATCAAGTGAGCCTTCCGCACGTTCGTGTCCGCCAGCCAGTCGCGCTTCAGGGAATCCATCAGCCTGGTACGGTCGCTGTATCCCTGTTTACCGCTGGGGGCGTACACATTCGTGACGATCAATTCGATCGAGTCGGACCAGCTGAGAATCAGCTGACCGACCCGACCGTCGTCATCGAAGCGCACGCCCTTCACGGCCGCGTCGATGGCCGGCTTCACGAAGAACGCGACCCCGCAGGTGTTTCGGAGGCCGCACCGCCAATACAGCCGAGCCTCAGCGATCGTCTCGATCTCCTGGGCGTCTGCCGCGGTGATCACGTGGATCTCCTGCAGCAGGGCCAGGTCGAGCTCACGCAGGGTGTCGGCCGTATCTCGCCTGTTACCGTCGTCGCGCAGCCCGTTGACGTTCCAACAGGCGGCGCGAATCCGACGGCGACTGGCGAGCCCAGGTGTTATTCCTGGGAAGATGGCGATGCGGCGTCCCCCACCTGTTGGGGCGGGACGCTAGGTGGAGGAGGAGGGTCAGGCGATGCGTGCACCTGGTCCCCCTCCTCCATGGGTAACGGCGCGTCGAGCGGCTCACCCTTAGATGATGTCGCGCCTACCTGTTGGCCCTCCTCCATGGGGGCGGGCTGTTCAGGCTCGGCGACTGCAGGGAGGACTTCGCCCCCCTGCTCACCCTCCAACATGGGGTGGCCGGCTCGACGGCTTCCGAGCGTGGGAGTTCCCCCTCCTGGATTCCCACGCTACCGCTTCCTTCCGGTTTCTCCTCCTCGCTGGTGGAGGGGAGGCGCCTCCTGGGCTTCTGGGACTTGCGTTCCGACTTCCTGGGGGGTGCCTCCGAGGAGGAGGATGCACTTCCTGCCCCCAGGTCCGACTCACCTGTGGGGGCCTTTTTCGCGGGAGCCGGCCTTCGCACGGCCTTGCGTGAGGGGTTCTCACGCTCCGCCAGCGTGGCCGCGAGCTCCTCCGCCGCCTGAGCGAACGCGACGTCCTCGGCTTCGACCGTCGCTATTTCGCGCGGCTCACCCTCTGTGTAAACAGAGGGTTCGCCGACTGAAATTCCGCACTGTTGTCCCTGTTAGGTGGACCACAATGGAGTGGTCCACCGTGTGTGGGAGTTAATTCCTGCCCTCAAATTGTACGGGCGTGCAGAGCATCTTGTGGGTAAGACCTGAATCGTTGCAGATGAGCTTCGCCAACTGCCCTTCGCTCCGTAGTGACAGGCAAAGAATTCCATGCTCGACAATGCCCATCTTTTTGATGGCATTGCTGAAGAAGCGTCGAAGCAGGTCTGTGGTATTCTCCTGAGGACGACGAAGTGCCGAAGCAACTCTCCGCCATAACTCCGGCAAGTCAGTACACTCAAGGAGCAGGTGCGTAAGCGATTCTATCGCCCCGCACGTGAGGCAGTTCGGGGAGACGACTCTTCGTGTAACCAAGTTTCGGCGCTTATTGCACTTGAATCCCCTGTGCAGAAAAAGAAAAACATCCTATTTCTATCGAAGCGGGAACACGGAGCTGTATACACACAAGGAAGTGACCACGAGATCTTGGGTGAGTAATCCAAGAACCTCACTCCAAAGAAGAAGTTTCTTTGCCAGGTAACGTGGAGTGGCAGCGTCTTCCAACTCGCTCGTTCTGCAGCCGCTCAGCAGTCTTCCCACTCCTGCAATACTGCAGAAGAACTCCCACCTTGCCGGTTGGCTACTGTCGTTGTATGCCCTGAGAGCAGACAGCGCTGCGGCGATGGGTGCGACGACTATCCGGGACCAAAGCGACCAGTCCTGTGGGATCACTCCTAGCGGATTGCGTAAGAGGCCCTGTAAGTGTCACAGTTGCTCTGAGCGCACATCCAAAGTGGACGTCCAGTGCTTTAGAGCTAACTGCTGCCAAGCATTCAGATTGGAGGGGCGGCAGGAAATCCAGGAATGGGCTAACAGCAACGAGGACAAGTGCCTCAGTGGGTAGCCAAATCCAGTTCTCCGGCGAAGGTTGCGCAGCAGCAACGAAACCAATCCTGCACTGCCGACACATCGCTGGAGAATATGACGAGCCGGAGCACACCAGTGACTAGACCACAATTTCCCACATAGGGATAGAATCCGGAACTGCACTTGCAGTCCAATCTTCTGGTTGGTCAGGAAGCCCAGGCCTGCGTCCTGGCATGGCGCTACCAAATCTTTAAGGCGAATTCTGGATCGAGCAGCGCCCCACAAGACCTTACGTAGGAAACGCTGCGCCCGGAGTTTAACCACATAGGGCGGCGGGCAGACAAAAAATAAAGGGCGGAGGCGGGGTGCGAAAAAAGTGTTCCATATGCACGCCCTTTTCGGCAAGACGAACTTGCCTTCCAGGAACGGACCTAGAGCCATCTCTGCCTTTTGAAGACAGGCCGACCACGATTCAGACTAGCAGAAGTCGCCCAACGGTAAGCCAAGGTACTTGAACTACCTGACCGTGGGGATCCTCAGGCGGATCCAGTCGGCCTGTCCCTCCCACGACACACCCACCGGCACGACGGAGCACTTCGCCCTGTTAACGCTCATGCCCGCTCCACGACGGATCAGCTCGAAGTAGTCTCGGACCGAGTCCGGCGTAGAAGACATGGGCAACAGAAGCAGAAGGTCGTCGGCGTATGCTGCCGCGGACGGAGTGCGCGGAGAGGCGCTGGGCAGGACGGCCAGCGTCACCCTGTACGCTTTTAGCACCAACTCAAAGTAGATGCTGAAGAGCAACGGAGTTGAGCTGTAGCCCTGTCTGATGCCTCTGCGCACGGCCACTCCGTACACGCGGGAGCCACTGAAATACAAGTTGATAATCGCGTGGCGCCAGCAGGAACACAAGTACAGGAGAAGATGATTCGTTAGCCCAAGACGTTCGAGGGGCACCAAGAGGAGTTCCTGGTTAACGCAGTCGAATGCTTTGTGCAAATCTGCTTCTAGTGCCAAGGCTCTCGGCCTTTCTCCCGTCCGTCCCCACTAACGCACGCAGTCGGCAGGAGGTCTTGACTCTGTTCGGCTATCCGCCGCAACGCGCTCTTGATGCTGCCACCACGTGCGCGCGAAAAGCAGGTTTGCATCCATGGATCTACCCGGTACAGCGTAAGACTGCTCCGGGCTTACCACGGACTCCGCGACTTTCCCTAAACGCGTGAACCACAGCTTCGAAAACAACTTGACGTCCGTATTCA
Source organism: Raillietiella orientalis (assembly GCA_036172245.1). NCBI lineage: Eukaryota > Metazoa > Arthropoda > Ichthyostraca > Raillietiellida > Raillietiellidae > Raillietiella > Raillietiella orientalis. The sequence continues at coordinate 33,704 of JAYWIR010000167.1, forward strand.
CTAATGTGATCGGACGCCAGTTGTTGAGTTGGCGCAGATCCCTTCCTTTCGGAAGGAGACTCACCTTGCTGAGCGGAATTAAGAAGGGACATCGCCCGTCACCCTCATCAGCGTCGAGATTCTAAGAACCAGTGGGCGAGTTCCGCCGCGTAGCTCTGATAGAACTCCGCGGGCAGTCCGTCCTCACCTGGCGTCTTCCGTCTCTTGAGTCCTGCGATGGCGGAAGAAACTTCCTCCAACGTGTAGGGCTCGTCGAGACGATCGCGTTCCTCCTCGCCGATGCCATATGCAGCTTGCGGCAAAAGTAGTTCGGAGAGGACTCTTTCCGTCGGGGAATTACCGTAGAGCAAGGAGAAGTAACGCTTTAGTGCTCGCCGCACTTCGGCAGGAGCCTTGCATGCCCGGCCTTGGTCGTCGAGCAGAATAGCCGCTCCAGACTTCCAGACCTGGCGCTCGGCTCTCGCCTTGTACTCTGCGAGTTGCCGGGCTTCCGCACGTCTCGAGAAGGTCCGCGCCTGCAGAAATGCTCTGCTATTGGCCACGCCTTCCCCGAAGCCGCGTGGTAGCAGGTGCAGGGGGAACCGGTCGCAAAACTCGCGAACCGATCTTTTAAGATGGTCCCAGTCTGCGAGTTCCCGAATGGCAAAGCCGCGAAGGAACTAACAAAGATGCTCCGCCGCTTCCGGGTGACTCAGCCAATCCGCCGACATCCTCCAAACATTGTTTGGAGGTCGCTTGCCCGGCAGGAGTAGCTCGAACTCCAGCCTATCATAGTTCGATAATGTGGACGGCACCCTGCCTCTCCTTCCCACTCGCGAGAGTAGGTATTCATCGAGGTAGAGGCGATCCACACACCTTTCCAGTCTAGGCTCGCCGGCTTCTAAGTTACGCGCGTGCACCGACGCGCATGGCTCTTCCACCCGCGACCGTTCCGCCAGGGACCGCGTCTCGTTGGAAAGCAGGTGGACGTTGAAGTCCCCTGCGACGAGATGCATCACTCTGGCTCCGGAGTTTCTAAGCCATTGGCTCTCCAGCACGTCGAAGAACTCGATTCTTTCGACACGCTGATGAAAGCCGCTCTGCGCGTATACGTTCGTTACGACGAGGTCGATCGAATCTGACCACTTGAGTACAAGTTGGCCCATTCGCCCTTCCTGGTCGAATCGAACGCTGCGCAACGCTCCCGCCATCCTACTATTGACGTGAAAACCGACTTCGCACGATTGTGCAGAACTTTCTCGCCAGTACAGAATGCCACCCGCGCGCTGTTCGATTTCGGCAACCTCCGCATCGGAGATGTAATGCATCTCCTGAAGGATCGTCAAACCGGAATGTCGCAGGGTGTCTGACACGTCGCGCCTCTTTCCGTCCCTGCGCAGCCCATTGACGTTCCAACAGGCTACGCTAAATCGACGAAAAGGGGCAACTTCCAGCATTAAGGCTGATGAGGTGAGCACAGATTTCTCGCCTTGTCCGGCGAGTGGTCACTAGACAGAGCGGTCGATCTCGGAGACTAGACATCTTCATTGGAAGCCGCTCTGCTTGTTGCCGGTAGCCCAGTGGTGAGGTCATTTTCCTCCACTGTGCTCCACAGTAACAGTTCCTCCTCGGCAATCACGCGCTTGCAGGTCTTCGGGTGGGGATTGCGCAGTTTCTTGCGGTTGTCGCGCTGTGTGCTCTTTCTCTTGGACTCTGGATCAGAATTCGACAGTCGAGTGCTTGCCAGGCGCTGCTGCTGTTTCCCGGAATTAGGGAAATCGTTCGCTGCCTGTTTCGTAGAGCTTTCTGCAACTGCGGCTGGGACTTTATTCCTTTTAGCCGCAGCAGCAGCTTCATGCTCCATCCGCTAAAGGACGACTGCGCAGGAGGAAAGAATCGCAATCTTTTTCTGGGTAGGTTTCGCGGGTTCCCTTCGCACACTCACCTTCACACAGAGCTGCGAAGAACTTGATGGTTTCTTTCTAATGACCTTTCTCGCCAGCAACCAGCCGTCTTCCTGCGTGTCGCAGTTATCTTTGCCATCCTGAGATGGCGCTGCTTCCACGGATGTAAGAGGCGTTGCCTTGGCTGCCTCTTGGAGTGCTGCCTCCACGCAGGCGTAAGCAACTCCTCTAGCGATCGCGAGAGCCTTGCGCATGGGCGGTATCGCCGCCGCTGAACGAAAGGGAGGCGTGATTATTGCTAGTTTAAAACTATACCCAATACCCCGCCAAGGCAGTGTTTAAAACCACTGCCAAGGCAATTTCTGAGTGCCCTGAGAGGGAAAGTGTTTGAGTGAACGCCAGTGTGGAAAGAGTGCAACCGGGGACCATCAGCAGCAGCAGCAGCAGCGCCGAGAAGTCCACGGTGGAAAACCTGCAGTCGTCCCGAGCAGCCGGAACAGCTGCCAGGATGCAGGCATCTGGAGTTAGAGGAGTGGTGAGGCCATCGTCCTCCATGGAAGCCATAGAGGTAACGTGCGGCAACGGTGAGGTGGCAGCAGGCATGCCGAGGATCGCGCCCGCGGCGGGCTTTGCTGCGCCGGCGGCGGCGATGCCAAGTGTCGTGCCCGCTGCGACGACGGCGGAGGTCGTGCCCGCGGCGGCGACGCCGAGGATCGTGCCCGCGGCGGGGAAGGTCGCGCCTGCGGCGGCGATGGCGAGCGTGCCGCCCGCGGCGGTAAAGGCGGCAACGTACAGGTTTGCGCCCGCGGCGGCGACGTCCCATGCGGGACCCGCGGGCGACCACGCGGTGCAGAGAGTGACGTTATGTTGTTCGGATGCGGCGCCGCAGCCCTTTTCTTATGCGTTGGTGGCGGCTGGACAGACGAGTGTCCACCCACCTAGGAAATTTGGTAAGCCGCTTAGCGGAAAAGTTCTGTGAACATTGAACCGACCAATAGTAGAAATGGGTCCCAACGTGAAGCCCATTATCTTCAAGACCGGGCTAATAAAATTTAATAACATCAGGGAGGTCTATTTGTCCCTCGACAAGACGGACATAGACTTTGATCGCATTCAGAAGATCATTCCATCGAACAACGGGTTCGCAGTCTTTACAGACTGTGAAAACATTAGAGAGCGATTGATCCAGAAGGGGATCAATATACAAGGACGGATGGTTTGTGGTATTGGCGAGATGCCATACACAACCGTCTTTTTTAACGGCATCAACATCCTCAAACCGCAACTAGCAGTGTGGAATTACTTGGAGCAGTTTGGGGAAGTTCTGGACCTTGATTTCCAGAACTTCTCTGGAAACATATTTTCTGGCCACATGATCCCCAAGATGAAGTTGAGGGAGGGAGCGATGATCCCTGGATTGGCCGTTATTGGCGAACAATCCCAGGGAGTGGATGTGCGTTACCGGCAACAACCGGTATTCTGCACCGGTTGCAAGCAGTTCGGCCACAGGGCCGGCGCTTGCCCAATTTGCCGCTGCTTTCGCTGCGGCAAAGTAGGACATCAAGACCGAAACTGCCCGCAGCCGGAGGTGTGTTTCTTCTGCAAGAAACACAGACATGCGAAAAGAAGCTGTCCGGAGTTTGAAACCTGCAGAAGGATCCTAGGTCTCTCTATCGTGAGAGAGAGAAACACCAAGGAGGCGGCAAAGCCTCAGAAGGCAATAAGGCCGAAGAAGTTGAAAGAAGCCGTTCCGGTGTCGGCGGACGGCTTCATAGAAGTGGGAAAGAAAAAAAGAGGAGGATGCTCGTCAAGGAGCAAGGAACTCCTCAAATCCTGGAAGCAGCAGAGCAGGAAGGCGAGAAGATGGAGGTAGCGCAGGAAAGCGCGAAGGAAGAGAGATAGGAAGGCACTAAAGTGTCGCAGAAGGCTCTGCAGACCACGGAGGAGTTGGCAACGCTGGCGGAGGAGATCATGGAGGTGCAGAGCGGCCCTCAGCAAGAGAAAATCTTAAAGAAGATCTGCAATGCACAAGAGAACATCAACCAGCTTGTGGAGGTCGCTGAACGCGAGAAGTTAGAGGAACAGCTTCTCGACGTGAAGGCGAGCTTCTGCGCCAAGGTCGAGATAGAGGCGCCATCTCGAAAATTGATCGCGCGGGCGGAACACTCTACGGAGGAGGCGGAAATTACCGACCTCACAGGTACGGAGAGTGACGCCAGGAGCGAGAAGCCCGCTGCTTCTTCATTGTCTGGAAGAGCACGCTCTCTCATACAGAAGAAGCTCAGGAAGGCCAAGAAATAGGTCTTCCCCTTTTATGACCTCTTCCATATCGACCGCCAGGTGGCTGAACATCGCCTCCTGGAACGTAAACGGTGTGGTCGACCAGGGAAAAAGAAGAAGGATTGTGCGGACCATGGCACAAAAGTTCATCGTGTGCCTGCAGGAGACGCACAGGATGGGTCTCGAGATCAGCCAGCGAATGGAACGGCGATTCAACGGGCAGATGTACGTCAGCGAAGGAGAACGCAACACGATGGGTGTGCCGGTGCTAATAAAGAACCACTTAGCCTTCACTATTCTGGAAGTGTTCTGTCCCCAACCCAGACGAACCATCGGCGTGCGACAGGCCTGGTCCGCAACTGTTCACCTTATCCTGGTGAACGTGCACGGGCCGCAAAGCCTAAAACATCGTTGTGCAGAGGCGCTGCATGCAGCACTCCTGCAAAAGGTCGCCCTTAAGGACGTAGTGATTGTTGCTGGCGATCTCAACATTTTGAATGAGATTATTCATTCAGAAGACGCCAAGGAAGGACGGCGTGTGGAAGGCTATCCGAAGAGTTCGGACTGGTCTGGCGAACAGCAAGCCACAAGCCGATCGATCACGTCCTGCACAGTACCGAACTTAGGAACCGCATCCAGGGGTTTCGCGACACTATGACTACGGTGTCCGATCACCCCCTGGTGCGTTTTTCCCTAAGAACGGAGAATCCTCGGTGGAGCCAAGGCACCAGGGCGGCGCTCATCAGCATGCCCGCCTGGTTCGAAACCCATCCCGGACATCAGGCTGCCCTGGAGGCGATTTTGAGGGCAACAACAATCCGAAGAGTCGCCGACTGGGACAGCCTGAAACACAGGATACACCTGTTTGCGAACATGCAGTTCGGGGATAGGCGCTTGAGGCAAGAGGCGTACCGGGAGCTGAACATCCAAGATCGCTCCCTGTGAAAGTACTTCGGTCAGTACGAGAGTCAGGACGTCTTCAATAACATAAAAGGGGAAGTCGGCGTGCTGGAGGAGAGAAATTTGGCAACAGATATCTTCTGCATCCAGTACGACGGCCAAAAGCGACAGTAGTCTGAGGACATCGCGGATGCCTTTCACAGGCATTACGCGAAACAGTTCAGGCGACTACATCCGTGTCGCTCTGGTCAACAGGCCTTTCTGAGCTACCTCGAGAAGGGGACCGACGACCTCCAGCGGAACAGACTCGAGAAGGAGTTCTCCGAAGAAGAGGTGAAGACTGTGTTTGGGCAACTTCGCAAGGACGTGGCAGCGGGCACTGACATTGTACCCATCACGCACTATCAGCGGTACCTGCACGCCTACCTGCGCTTGTTCCACCAGTTGACCCTCTGCATCCGGGAGGAAGGCAGACTACCTCAGTCCTTCTACGAGAGTCGGATGAGATTGGTGCCGAAAGGAGGCAACTCAACCCAGATCGCCCAATGAAGGCCAATCTCGATCCTAAACTCCGATGCCAAGTGGTTAGCGAAGATCTGGTCCAACCGCTTAGGCAAGATCATGTTGAGGCTGATATCTCCGGTCCAGACATGTGCAGTCCCAGGACGACACATGTCGTGGAATGTGAAGTGTGCCCAGGCCACTGTTGGACTCAGTCGATACGTCGGCGAGAACCTGGTGATGGTGTTCACTGACATGGAGAAGGCTTTCGACTCCATCGACCACGGGATGCTGCTGAAGGTTCTGGGGAAGCTAGGGATTCCGGAACACTTGAGCAACTTCGTGAAGGCGGTACTCCAGAACCAGTACTGGCGGATCAAGGTCAACGGCCAGGAGACGGCAGCAATCAGGATGGGACGAGGAGTCCAACAGGGCGACTCGCTAAGTCCGATGCAGTTTGTCATCTATATGGAGGCGTTGTCGTCCTTTATCGAGAAGAGCGGACGACTGAGCGGGATTACCATCGATGGCCAGCGTCTTACCCATCCGGCATACGCCGATGTTCTACTCTTCTTTATCAAGGGAGAGAAAAATCAGCGTGCGTTTCTGGATGTGGTGGACCTGATGCAACAGGTCTTGGGCTCAAAAATCAATTATCAGAAGAGCCAGCTGTTGCCCGTCGGAATCCTGAACCTCTTCACTCTAACCGGTAGTGGATTCCGTACGGTGGACACGGCCAAGTATCTGGGAGTCTCCATCGGCGACAGCTCTGCGTCGAAGCTGCTGTGGAAGGAAATCCTAATGAAAACGGCCAAATAAGCAGCGAACTACACTCGAACGGACCTTGGGATGAAGCGAAAGGCCAGCATATGGAACGGAGTACTCCTTCCGAAAGTGCTCTTCGGGGCGGCCTTTGCGAGGATGAACAAGGACACTACTAGGGAGTTCGAGAAGCTGCAAAGAAAAACACTCTCGGGCCACTATCGCCCAAGAGTAAGACTGAAACCCCTGTGTCGTGCCAGGGAAGATGGCGGTTCCGGGATGAAGTCTCTTGCACATTCCATGGAAATCATGGATACGCGACACATCCTGGACATTGCCACTCACTGGGATGACTGCCCGTATGCGGCGCACAGGGCCTACGCGTTGTTGCTTAACAACTCGAAAGGCCTGATGACTGCGCTGCTAGGCAAATTAGGGGAATGGAAAAAATTCGATGCAACCTGGAGGAGGAAGCAACGGCTGGTGCGGAAGCACCAAATCAAGATCGTGCCGCGAAGCAGGGAACTCTGTCAGGACGAGTCCATTCTGGTGATCCCTTGGATGCTTCCTGTCCCGCCGGACACGAGAAGCTGGATCTACCAGCGGTCCAGAGTTACCCTACTGCAAATCCAGGAGTGGAGGCGAGGAGGCTACCTACATCAATCTCGTATACTTAGGTATACAGAGATGATGTTAGGAAATTTTACCCACTGGACCCGCGAAGTGTGGTTCAACCACAACGTCTTCGCATCTTCGAGGGTAACCAGAACAAACCTCCAAAGGCTTATCCAAGAAAACGACCGTGACACCAGTGCCATCCAGGAAGCCACCGAACGCTACGGGAGTGAACGGTTCATCCTGTTAGCGATCGGCACGACGCTCTGGAGGAGTGATTTTCCGCCGGGAACCCAGGATGACCTCCTGATGTTTTATTACGGAGGAATCCAGAGTGGGTCAAGATTGCAGCACTTCACAGGAAGACGGGAAGATCGAGACTGCACAGCATGTGGAGACATCGACACGAGACTTCACGTCTTGACGTGTCCCACATTGCTGCATGACTGGCTGATCCTGAAAAGGATCATAGGACTTACCAACAAGTCTGTTATGGAGATCCTCGCCGGGATGTTTCAGGGGGATGGTAATGTTCCCTGTTACAATCCCATGGTGAGGACGACCATAGCCCTCTTCATCACCGTCATACTTGTGCGGTGGTGGAAAATGAGGAAAGCCAGGAGAGCCGCACCACCAATGGAGATCCTACAAGGGCTCTTGAAGAGGGAAATCGGCATCAGGAACTGCGGGAAGATCCACGCCTGGACGTACCAATTCATCCTGAAGAGAATCCAGGACGACGCCCGGGACCATCCAGCTGGAATACCCGTCTGAAAAGCAGAACTCCAGTGCAACCCAAGGACCCCCAAGTGCAAAATGTTTGTATTGAGTGAATGAGAGTGCGAATGTAAATATTGTATTTTTATAGAAAAATAAACTTACCATATCCCTTGTGGGACTTAGGGAAACTTAGCGTTCGCGAGAGGCGCTGCCTCTTCCAGATCGGAGGGATCGCGCGTTGACTTTGCGACCGTTGGGGGCACTGCTGTAGCGGTTGTTCTCTCCCTAGCAGTTTCTTCCTTGGCCGCAGTAGGCGCTGCGTCCGCGCGCGAGGACTGCGGGTTTGCCTGCTGTTTCTCAGCTGCACACGGTGCCTGGGGCACCTTGGGCGCGGTAGCTTCAGATGGCGCGGTGTTCTTTGCTCGCGGGCGCGTTTTTCCCGTATCGTGCGAAGGACCGCATTCCGCGCCGCTCGTCGAGGCCTTGCTACGAGGCTTCGCGGTCGTGATGCCGACAGTACGAGGCTCTTTGACCTTCGGCACAATTTCTCCTGCATTCAACAATTGGCTGCAAGGTCTCGTAGAAGGGTCGCATTCTTCGCGAGTTTCCTTCGGGTCGATAGCCGGAGGCTTTGGCACGACGAGTTTTTTTGTGTTTTTACCCCTTCTTTGTGGTTGCGAGAAACAGTTTTCTGAACGTGCGTGGTCGCGGTTTTCGCAACGCTTTTCGAAGCTTTGATGTTTCTTTCTCTCGATTCGCGGCGATTATTCCGCAATGCGGAACGCGATTCGTTCGTGCGCTTTTCGTTTTTTAAAAAAAGCTCTAAGAACGTTTATTTAGTGTGCCCGTGCTCGTGGCAGTAGCGGCAAGCGGCCGAGGAACACTTCGTAATGCGATGACTCTCCTGTCCGCATTCCGCGCATACACGCGTTTGCCCGGAAAACCACAGGCGGACGGTCATTCCATCCACCTGCGGTCGCGTGTGCATTGCACGGCGATCCGTCATTGTCACTCGCACTTGCGCGAGCCCGCTGTGGTGGTCTTCGAACCCTTCAGCAGGGTTTGGCAACCTCCAAAGCGCGTGGACGGTAGCGAATTTTTCAAGGGCCTCCACGACCTGGCGGTCCCAAAGGCCCTTACATACTCCACTGAGCCGGACAACGAACGACTGGTCCGTTGTGACAGGGAGTATCTCCTGCCCACGAATGAGCAGCGGCGTGTGCAGCAAACGTTGCGTAAGGAGAGCGTCCTTACTGGACCACTCCCAGTATCCGCACCCACTCATGGGCATGATGGACACCAGTTGGCCTTTTTGAACTCCAATCCGTTGGAGTTCCTGGCCAAACTCGCGCCCAACCCGCTCAGACATAAGCTCACTTACCTTATACCTGAGTGCAGACGTGTAGTTATTTCCTACATACGCCTGAAGTTCAGGGCTGTCGGGCGAAGGTCCCATCGTAGCCGCGAGGGCAGCGACCTGGGAGAATGTCCCCGCCGTCGGCGAGGACAGAGGCTTTTGCTAGTAGCCGAAGCAGCCATCTCAGGAGCAGGTTGCGTTCCCTTCTTGCGGCTGATGTTCTTCTTTCCTCCCATTGCAGCATAGAAGAATAGCAGAACAAAAACACACAAGAGCCAATCTATTGCGAAGCGACGCAAAAGCACGTCCGTACGCGACCGTCGCTGATGCTTGAGACGGGAGATGTTCCCGCTTCTTTCCGCTCAGCAAAGGTGCGGCTCCTGCCGAAAGGCGGTGATTTGCGCCACCTCAGCAACTGGCGTCCGATCACATTGGTGAATTCGGACGTCAAGTTGTTCTCCAGGCTATGGGTCGCGCGCCTGGGGAGAATCGCAGAGTCCTTGGTAAGTCCGGAGCAGACGTATGCTGTTCCGGGGCGGTCCATGGACGCGAATCTCTTCTTCGCGCGAACATGGTTTGAGTAGCAGCAGTGCGTGGCGCAGCAGAGCCAGGCAGCCGAAATCGCCGCTGCCAAAGGCAAGCGGTTGTGTTCAAGGCACGATGGAACGCCGGGAGCCTTAGCGGTCGCCGTAGATCTCTGCAAAGCGTTCGACAGCGTACACCAGGACCTCCTTCTGGAGCTTCTGGGGCGCCTAGGCCTCCCGACGCACCTCATCGCCTACTTTCGCTTCTGCTGGTGCCAAGCGTTATGCTGTATCTGTTTCAGCGGGCGCCACGTGTCTGGCATACCCATACGGCGGGGAACTAGGCAGGGAGGCAGCTTAAGCCCCCTGCTCTTCAGCATCTTCTTTGAGTTGGTGCTGAGGGCGTACAGGCTGACGTCGGCCAACCTGCCGAGCTCCTGCCCGGGAACACGAGCCGTGGCCGCGTATGCTGACGGCCTTCTCCTGCTTCTGCCCATGTCCACCGCGGCGTCCAGGTTCGAGGACTTCTTCGAGCTCATTCGTCGGGGAGCGGGTCTGAGCGTCAACAGGACGAAATCAACCGTTGTACCGGTTGGCTCTACGAGAGAGGGGCAGTCCGACTAAATCCGCCTGGGGATCCCCACGGGCAGGTGCTGGAAGTACCTCGGCGTTCCCTTGGGCGCCTTCTGTCCAGCAGAAGCGTGGTCGGACTGCCTTCACGACGTCGAGACTACTCTGGGCCCGTTCGAAGGCGGCAGGTTTCTCCTGTCGGAATGGGTCTTCGTGTGGAACATTTTCTTTGCCCCTTTTCTTCCGTTCCCTCTTTTTTGTTTGTCCCCCTCCCTACTCGGCTAAGCGCCGGGCGCAACGCTTGTTGCGTAACGCTCTGTGGGGACCGGCGAGGTCCAGGATACGCCTGAAGGACTTGGCGGCTCCTCGGCGGGATGCAGGATCGGGCATCCTGACGCTGAAGCCGATCGAACTGCTAGTGCAGTTCCGCATGCTGGCACTTTGTGCGAAGCTCTGGACTACTCCCTGGTGTGCTCGAGCGCGGCTGCTGCTGCGGCGCAGCACGGGTGGCGACGGACTACCTTCGTTGCATCTGCGCACGGAGCGCGCCCAGAGAGGATTCGGCTTCCCTTTGAAGCAGCTCGCCACGCTTCTGGGAAAGCATGAGTGGATCTCCTGCCGGCCGACGAACTTCAACGCCTGAAGGCAGGAAGCCTTATCGTCCTGGGCAGCGCAACAGGATGTGTCCAGTTTGGAACTCCGTTTCGTGAAACTTTCCCCATACTGTCCAGTGGGGGAGGTGCTGGAAGACCAGGACCAGTGGACACTCCTATTCGCTACGGCACTCGCCGCAGCACTGTGTGCACTGATGGTGCGAGATGACAGTGACCTGCCGGCGAGGTGAGAGATCACTAGCGAAATCGCAGGCGAAACCCGACTGCTGGGCGGCTGGCGGACTTGCGAAGTGGCAGACGCTGCCACAGCTCGCATTCTTGCTAAGGGGCTTCTCCGGTGGAGTGAGCTCCTCGGGGTGCCCACCGATGAACTTGTGGTCCCTTCTGCGTGTTTGGACGCGACTCTCTTCCCCCTTCGGTGGAAGAAGGACGCTTTTCTGCTGGTGCATTTGGGTTTGTACTGCAACCAGCGGGCGCACCTGATTTCCGTGGGAGTTGCCCCTGTGCCAAATGCGGAGCGGTGGAATCGCTTCCGCATTTGCTGTTTGAGTGCGGTGATCTCCAGGAGCTGTGGCAGCGGCCGTCTTTAGCGCTCCTGCACCCCGGACACACCGCACTCGATTGGATGCGCTGCTTCTACACGCGAGGCGGTCTTTCTCTTGGAGAGGTCGTCGCAATCATCTGCTGCGTCCGCGTCATTGTCAGGGCCCGCCACGTATTGCAGATGCGAGGAGTCCCAACATCGGTCCCCGACACCGCAGCTTGCAACCTGCAAATGGCTGCCGGGTGGCCACACCTGAGAGCAGAAGTGAGGACGGGGATCGGCGGCATTGATCGCCGGTTCTGAGAACAGGAACGCTTAGACTGTATACCCCTATCCCCGCCTTCCCTCCCAATTTATTTATTTATTGTCCCACCCTCTCCCGTTCCGAACTCTAAGTGCGCCTGGACTGCGTTTGGGGAAATCTACTCCCCATTTTCTGTTCCCCTTGCCTGGGAACACAGTTGCCAGTTGATATTATTAATAAACTTCCCAACGCATCTAGGTAATAAACGACAACGCTGCATTCTTTTATATTCTTGCTTGCCTGCTGTTTTTTCTGGCGGTACGCGAGCTTTTTCTCTATTCTCCTCTCCTTCTTTTATTTTTCTTCTCCGATTTTTGACCTCTCCTTCAAGACAAGGAAAGTTTACTGCTTCTGATTCAATACCTTGGTCTTAGCGATAACGTTGTAACTGATTTCAAGCAGCATTGGGTGGTGAGAGTGTTTTGGCAAGCTTACGAATTTTGCCGAAAGAGCTTTACTTTAGAAGAACGACAGATACAACTCGTGCTTGCCATTGTGAATTTAATTCTAATAGGAATAACAGGTTTTTAAATTGGTCCCATTAATTTTGAAAAAGTTTTGTTCAAGAGTGCTCGGTTTGTTAGGAAACCAAATCACCGAAAGAAACCGACCGACTAATTTTGGAAAGTTTGAATGCTCAAAGATGTTTGGCTTCCATGAAAGAAGCTTGCAGTTGAGATGGAAGCTTAGTACATAGCGTTTTGTCTACGTTAGCGTACTCGGTTTGCAACGAGCTGAAACCCGAGCTTCTACTTGGACTCATTATGCAGATTGCATCTAAAGAATGGCATACAAGTTGTCAACGGCAGCATTGCTAATTTGGATTAATTTTGCATGGTACATTCTTTCAAAGTGCTTGCGTGCAGATGCTGTACGGCGAAGAAATCTCTTCAGAGATTTTCGGTCCAATATGAATGCAGTAGATTTTGCGACGAAAAAAAATCGAATATAAGCAAAGGGACAAATAGATCGTGATTGCTTTTCCCCTGCATTTTGATTTACCTTTTATTTTAAGTATGATGCATAGCATTTTGGGCATGCTTGGAGGAATTCGCGAGCCCTTACGTTTAAATATTTCCATCCCCCCATGCTTTCCGTTTTTTATAAGCACGGATTTCAAGAAAATGCTTTCCTTGTGCTCCTGATGAAAAATTAAAGCAGGAAAAGGAGGAGAAAAAACGTCCTTTTTAATTGGGTCCCGACAAGTGCTCCCACAAAGAAAGTAGACAAAAGATCTCAATGTGGATATAGATTCCGGGAATAATTCAGTAGAGAGCAGGATGTTTTCTAGGTTTATAAAATGAAAAAAAACCTACCAAAGCAAAACTCCAATGCTGACAGCTCCTTTGAAGGATCTCAACCTTTGTCAAAACATTATCTCGAAATGGCGCCACTCTGAAAAGGCAGAAGAGCTAAGAAATCGTGCCAACTTTGCATAATCATTTAAATAAGAGATCGCATCGCTGTGGCCGTCTTCTGCTTGGATGAGAAATTAGAGGAGAAGCAAGGGTCGGTAAAGGAAGAGATGAAAGTTACCAAACTAAAATCGCGAAAGAACATGACAAAGATCCAGTTGACAAGACAAAAAACGTTGACTGCACCATCAGATTATCTTCGACAATTTTCGGGAAGAAGAATTTTTTTTTTTTTTTTTCTAAAAAAAAGGTAAACGACACGTGTAAAGCACGAGTCACCAAAATGAATCTCATGTTCTTTGCGAGTTTAGTCCGTCCACGTTCACTCACTGCCAGCAAACAGAAAATGGGAGACGCATAAGAAAACAATTTGAAACAGAATGACTGTTGGCAATGAAGTTGAACTATGATATATGCGTTTCAGAATCAGTCAGTAATTTTAGAAATCACTGAGGAAGGATTGTACATGGAAGCTATATATTTGTTTGTACATTGGTATGTACTGCATATTGCATTGTATATGTATAAGGAAGCAAGGTATAGAGTTTGTTGAGTTGCGGGGAGCTAGTGGAAGGTAAGTTTGCTCCATCAGTTGGATAATTTTTGAATTTCATGCGTGCAACGGACTAGATTAACAAAGTTGTGCATATTAAAATCCACTATATTGGTGGCCATGTTTGTCTGCAGAAACGAAAAACCACGTCGTTCAAGCTAAAAGTTGCATTCTGTGAGTCACTAGCAGATGTAAAGAGAACATCGCAAAAAAAAAAAAAAAAAAAAAAAACAAGAAGAAAATGCAAGTTGCAAAATCACTTTTGTAAGATTACATTCCATGGCAGCTGAGGGATACAATCCGTTCTTATGATGCGCCTTGCCTTTGGACGCTCTGAGCGCTCGGAAGCACGGATGCAGTCAGGGTTTTGTCAGTTTGTTTGGCATAATCTCTTGGAAGCTGTGTGGTATATTTGGATGCTCCGCACATGGAGTGAGTCCCGGTTGCACGAGAGAGCTGACTCCAGGCAACAGCTGCCATCAAGCTTCAACAAGGGATGAAAAATTGATTCATCTCGCTCCACACACAATTAACGGTTTCCTCCACATCGGCATGTGCGACCGTTTGAAAGACGGAATGATTCTCAACACAGTGTGCGCAACGATTTGTGCGATCTAAAAACGTCGGCGTCCTGCACGTTCCGTGTTTCTGCGGCTGCCGTCAATTATTTCAATTCTATCGAAGTGAACATGCGTGCACGCCCTGCCGCGCAGCCCTGCACAGCGATCACCTGCGGAAGAACCACCCAGGTGCACCCGCCCGCCCTGCGCCTGCCCGCAGTGTCCTTACGACGTGATGGTCAGTGCGAGATGTTGGGGGCATTTCAGACGAATCACGCGAGCTCTGAAAATCGCGCTCGCGTGACAACCGTTTGGTTCGACTTCCAGCTGACTGCGATGAGTTGCGGAAAATTGCTTTTCACCACGCGGCTCTTGTCACGCGCAACGTCATTTTTTTTTTTTGTGCGAT
>JAYWIR010000168.1:0-47859 GCA_036172245.1 Raillietiella orientalis
GCAGATTTCACCATTGCACTTGTGCGCCTCTTCACGAAGCATCCATTTGCAGGTGGTGGCAATTTCCCGTTATGGAGACCCGCACATCCTTGCAATTTCCTTGGTTCAGAAGCACATTGATATGAGTTTGAAGTTTCATTAGGGTGTGGCACTTTGGCCTCTGTGTGGCATTCATGGTAACCAGTGTCGGAGTTAGAAAGAGATTGTTTCCTTTAGCTGTCTTTGTTTATGTGTTCCAAATAAGCAACTTTTTGGAGTTTGTAAACACTTCGAAGACAGCAGATTTCACCTTTGCACTTGTGCGCCTCTTCACGAAGCATCAATTTGCAGTGAGTTGCAATTTCCCGTTATGGAGACCCGCACATCCTTGCAATTTCCTTGGTTCAGAAGAACTTTCTGATAAGCCCGAGGTTTCATTAGGGTGGGGGACTGTGGCCTCGGTGTGGTTTTCATGGTAACCAGTGTCCGGATTAGAAAGAGATTGTTTCTTCTAACTCTGATTCCAAATTTGTTACAAATAAGCAACTTTTTGGAGTTTGTAATCACTTGGAAGTCAGCAGATTTCACCTTTGCACTTGTGCGCCTCTTCAAGAAGGATCCTTTTGCAGGTGGTGTCAATTTCCCGTTATAGACACTCGTACATCCTTACAATTTCCTTGGTTCAGAAGCACATTGATATGAGTTTGAAGTTTCATTAGGGTGTGGCACTTTGGCCTCTGCGTGGTATTCATGGTAACCAGTGTCGGAGTTAGAAAGAGATTGTTTCCCTTAGCTGTGATTCATTATGTGTTCCAAATAAGAAACTTTTCGAGGCTTGTAATGACTTCGAAGTCAGGAGATTTCACCTTTGCACTTGTGCGCCTCTTCACAAAGCATCAATTTGCAGTGAGTGGCAATTTCCCGTTATGAAGGCCCGCACAACCTTCCAATTTCCTTGGTTCAGAAGAACTTTCTGATAAGCCCGAGGTTTCATTAGGGTGGGGCACTTGGCCTCTGTGTGGTATTCATGGTAACCAGTGTCGGAGCTAGAAAGAGATTGTTTCCTTTAGCTGTCTTTGTTTATGTGTTCCAAATAAGCAACTTTTTGGAGTTTGTAATCACTTCGAAGTAAGCAGATTTCACCTTTGCACTTGTGCGCCTCTTCACAAAGCATCAATTTGCAGTGAGTGGCAATTTCCCGTTATGAAGGCCCGCACAATTTTCCAATTTCCTTGGTGCAGAAGAACTTTCTGATAAGCCCGAGGTTTCATTACGGTGTGGCACTTTGGCCTCGGTGTGGTTTTCATGGTAACCAGTGTCGGAGTTAGAAAGAGATTGTTTCCCTTAGCTGTGATTCATTATGTGTTCTAAATAAGAAACTTTTTGAGGCTTGTAATGACTTCGAAGGCAGCAGATTTCACCCTTGCACTTTTGCGCCTCTTCACGAGGCATCAATTTGCAGTGAGTGGCAATTTCCCGTTATGGAGACCCGCACAACCTTCCAATTTCCTTGGTGCAGAAGAACTTTCAGATAAGCCCGAAGTTTCATTAGGGTGGGGGACTGTGGCCTCGGTGTGGTTTTCATGGTAACCAGTGTCGGAGTTAGAAAGAGATTGTTTCTTCTAACTCTGATTCCAAATGTGTTACAAATAAGCAACTTTTTGGGGTTTGTAATCACTTGGAAGTCAGCAGATTTCACCTTTGCACTTGTGCGCCTCTTCAAGAAGGATCCATTTGCAGGTGGTGTCAATTTCCCTTTATAGAGACCCGCACATCCTTGCAATTTCCTTGGTTCAGAAGCACATTGATATGAGTTTGAAGTTTCATTAGGGTGTGGCACTTTGGCCTCTGCGTGGCATTCATGGTAACCAGTGTCGGAGTTAGAAAGAGATTGTTTCCTTTCGCTGTCTTTGTTTATGTGTTCCAAATTAGCAACTTTTTGGAGTTTGTAAACACTTCGAAGACAGCAGCTTTCACCCTTGCACTTGTGCGCCTGTTCACGAAGCATCAATTTGCAGTGAGTGGCAATTTCCCGTTATGGAGACCCGCACAACCTTCCAATTTCCTTGGTTCAGAAGAACTTTCTGATAAGCCCGAGGTTTCATTAGGGTGGGGGACTGTGGCCTCGGTGTGGTTTTCATGGTAACCAGTGTCGGAGTTAGAAAGAGATTGTTTCTTCTAACTCTGATTCCAAATGTGTTACAAATAAGCAACTTTTTGGAGTTTGTAATCACTTGGAAGTCAGCAGATTTCACCTTTGCACTTGTGCGCCTCTTCAAGAAGGATCCATTTGCAGGTGGTGTCAATTTCCCGTTATAGAGACCCGCACATCCTTGCAATTTCCTTGGTTCAGAAGCACATTGAGATGAGTTTGAAGTTTCATTAGGGTGTGGCACTTTGGCCTCTGCGTGGTATTCATGGTAACCAGTGTCGGAGTTAGAAAGAGATTGTTTCCTTTAGCTGTCTTTGTTTATGTGTTCCAAATTAGCAACTTTTTGGAGTTTGTAAACACTTCGAAGACAGCAGCTTTCACCCTTGCACTTGTGCGCCTGTTCACGAAGCATCAATTTGCAGTGAGTTGCAATTTCCCGTTATGGAGACCCGCACAACCTGCAATTTCCTTGGTTCAGAAGAACTTTCTGATAAGCCCGAGGTTTCATTAGGGTGGGGGACTGTGGCCTCGGTGTGGTTTTCATGGTAACCAGTGTCCGGATTAGAAAGAGATTGTTTCTTCTAACTCTGATTCCAAATTTGTTACAAATAAGCAACTTTTTGGAGTTTGTAATCACTTGGAAGTCAGCAGATTTCACCTTTGCACTTGTGCGCCTCTTCAAGAAGGATCCTTTTGCAGGTGGTGTCAATTTCCCGTTATAGACACTCGTACATCCTTACAATTTCCTTGGTTCAGAAGCACATTGATATGAGTTTGAAGTTTCATTAGGGTGTGGCACTTTGGCCTCTGCGTGGTATTCATGGTAACCAGTGTCGGAGTTAGAAAGAGATTGTTTCCCTTAGCTGTGATTCATTATGTGTTCCAAATAAGAAACTTTTCGAGGCTTGTAATGACTTCGAAGTCAGGAGATTTCACCTTTGCACTTGTGCGCCTCTTCACAAAGCATCAATTTGCAGTGAGTGGCAATTTCCCGTTATGAAGGCCCGCACAACCTTCCAATTTCCTTGGTTCAGAAGAACTTTCTGATAAGCCCGAGGTTTCATTAGGGTGGGGCACTTGGCCTCTGTGTGGTATTCATGGTAACCAGTGTCGGAGTTAGAAAGAGATTGTTTCCTTTAGCTGTCTTTGTTTATGTGTTCCAAATAAGCAACTTTTTGGAGTTTGTAATCACTTCGAAGTAAGCAGATTTCACCTTTGCACTTGTGCGCCTCTTCACAAAGCATCAATTTGCAGTGAGTGGCAATTTCCCGTTATGAAGGCCCGCACAATTTTCCAATTTCCTTGGTGCAGAAGAACTTTCTGATAAGCCCGAGGTTTCATTACGGTGTGGCACTTTGGCCTCGGTGTGGTTTTCATGGTAACCAGTGTCGGAGTTAGAAAGAGATTGTTTCCCTTAGCTGTGATTCATTATGTGTTCTAAATAAGAAACTTTTTGAGGCTTGTAATGACTTCGAAGGCAGCAGATTTCACCCTTGCACTTTTGCGCCTCTTCACGAGGCATCAATTTGCAGTGAGTGGCAATTTCCCGTTATGGAGACCCGCACAACCTTCCAATTTCCTTGGTGCAGAAGAACTTTCAGATAAGCCCGAAGTTTCATTAGGGTGGGGGACTGTGGCCTCGGTGTGGTTTTCATGGTAACCAGTGTCGGAGTTAGAAAGAGATTGTTTCTTCTAACTCTGATTCCAAATGTGTTACAAATAAGCAACTTTTTGGGGTTTGTAATCACTTGGAAGTCAGCAGATTTCACCTTTGCACTTGTGCGCCTCTTCAAGAAGGATCCATTTGCAGGTGGTGTCAATTTCCCTTTATAGAGACCCGCACATCCTTGCAATTTCCTTGGTTCAGAAGCACATTGATATGAGTTTGAAGTTTCATTAGGGTGTGGCACTTTGGCCTCTGCGTGGCATTCATGGTAACCAGTGTCGGAGTTAGAAAGAGATTGTTTCCTTTCGCTGTCTTTGTTTATGTGTTCCAAATTAGCAACTTTTTGGAGTTTGTAAACACTTCGAAGACAGCAGCTTTCACCCTTGCACTTGTGCGCCTGTTCACGAAGCATCAATTTGCAGTGAGTTGCAATTTCCCGTTATGGAGACCCGCACAACCTGCAATTTCCTTGGTTCAGAAGAAATTTCTGATAAGCCCGAGGTTTCATTAGGGTGGGGCACTGTGGCCTCGGTGTGGTTTTCATGGTAACCAGTGTCGGAATTAGAAAGAGATTGTTTCTTCTAACTCTGATTCCAAATTTGTTACAAATAAGCAACTTTTTGGAGTTTGTAATCACTTGGAAGTCAGCAGATTTCACCTTTGCACTTGTGCGCCTCTTCAAGAAGGATCCATTTGCAGGTGGTGTCAATTTCCCTTTATAGTGACCCGCACATCCTTGCAATTTCCTTGGTTCAGAAGCACATTGATATGAGTTTGAAGTTTCATTAGGGTGTGGCACTTTGGCCTCTGCGTGGTATTCATGGTAACCAGTGTCGGAGTTAGAAAGAGATTGTTTCCCTTAGCTGTGATTCATTATGTGTTCCAAATAAGCAACTTTTTGAGGTTTGTAATCACTTCGAAGACAGCAGATTTCACCCTTGCACTTGTGCGCCTCTTCACGAAGCATCAATTTGCAGTGAGTGGCAATTTCCCGTTATGGAGACCCGCACAACCTTCCAATTTCCTTGGTTCAGAAGAACTTTCAGATAAGCCCGAGGTTTCATTAGGGTGGGGCACTTTGGCCTCTGTGTGGTATTCATGGTAACCAGTGTCGGAGTTAGAAAGAGATTGTTTCCCTTAGCTCTGATTCATTATGTGTTCCAAATAAGCAACTTTTTGAGGTTTGTAATCACTTCGAAGTCAGCAGATTTCACAATTGCACTTGTGCGCCTCTTCACGAAGCATCAATTTGCAGTGAGTGGCAATTTCCCGTTATGGAGACCCGCACAACCTTCCAATTTCCTTGGTTCAGAAGAACTTTCAGATAAGCCCGAAGTTTCATTAGGGTGGGGCACTTTGGCCTCTGTGTGGTATTCATGGTAACCAGTGTCGGAGTTAGAAAGAGATTGTTTCCCTTAGCTCTGATTCATAATATGTTCCAAATAAGCAACTTTTTGGGGTTTGTAATCACTTCGAAGTCAGCAGACTTCACCATTGCACTTTTGCGCCTCTTCACGAAGCATCAATTTGCAGTTGGTGGCAATTTCCCGTTATGGAGACCCGCACAACCTTCCAATTTCCTTGGTTCAGAAGAACTTTCTGATAAGCCCGAGGTTTCATTAGGGTGGGGCACTTTGTCCTCTGTGTGGTATTCATGGTAACCAGTCTCGGAGATAGAAAGAGATTGTTTCCTTTAGCTGTCTTTGTTTATGTGTTCCAAATAAGCAACTTTTTGGAGTTTCTAAACACTTCGAAGACAGCAGATTTCACCCTTGCACTTGTGCGCCTCTTCACGAAGCATCAATTTGCAGTGAGTGGCAATTTCCCGTTATGGAGACCCGCACAACCTTCCAATTTCCTTGGTTCAGAAGAACTTTCTGATAAGCCCGAAGTTTCATTAGGGTGGGGCACTTTGGCCTCTGTGTGGTATTCATGGTAACCAGTGTCGGAGTTAAAAAGAGATTGTTTCTTCTAGCTCTGATTCATAATGTGTTCCAAATAAGCAACTTTTTGAGGTTTGTAATCACTTCGAAGTCAGCAGATTTCACAATTGCACTTGTGCGCCTCTTCACGAAGCATCAATTTGCAGTGAGTGGCAAATTCCCGTTATGGAGACCCGCACAACCTTCCAATTTCCTTGGTTCAGAAACACATTGATATGAGTTTGAAGTTTGATTAGGGTGTGGCACTTTGGCCTCTGCGTGGTAATCATGGTTACCAGTCTCGGAGTTAAAAAGAGATTGTTTCTTCTAACTCTGATTCCAAATGTGTTACAAATAAGCAACTTTTTGGGGTTTGTAATCACTTCGAAGTCAGCAGATTTCACCATTGCACTTGTGCGCCTCTTCACGAAGCATCAATTTGCAGTGAGTGGCAATTTCCCGTTATGGAGACCCGCACAACCTTCCAATTTCGTTGGTTCAGAAGAACTTTCAGATAAGCCCGAAGTTTCATTAGGGTGGGGCACTTTGTCCTCTGTGTGGTATTCATGGTAACCAGTCTCGGAGATAGAAAGAGATTGTTTCCTTTAGCTGTCTTTGTTTATGTGTTCCAAATAAGCAACTTTTTGGTGTTTGTAAACACTTCGAAGTCAGCAGATTTCACCCTTGCACTTGTGCGCCTCTTCACGAAGCATCAATTTGCAGTGAGTGGCAATTTCCCGTTATGGAGACCCGCACAACCTTCCAATTTCCTTGGTTCAGAAGAACTTTCAGATAAGCCCGAAGTTTCATTAGGGTGGGGCACTTTGGCCTCTGTGTGGTATTCATGGTAACCAGTGTCGGAGTTAGAAAGAGATTGTTTCCTTTAGCTGTCTTTGTTTATGTGTTCCAAATAAGCAAGTTTTTGGAGTTTGTAATCACTTCGAAGTAAGCAGATTTCACCTTTGCACTAGTGCGCCTCTTCACGAAGCATCAATTTGCAGTGAGTGGCAATTTCCCGTTATGGAGACCCGCACAACCTTCCAAATTCGTTGGTTCAGAACAACTTTCAGATAAGCCCGAAGTTTCATTAGGGTGGGGCACTTTGGCCTCTGTGTGGTATTCATGGTAACCAGTGTCGGAGTTAGAAAGAGATTGTTTCCTTAAGCTGTCTTTGTTTTTGTGTTCCAAATAAGCAACTTTTTGGAGTTTGTAAACACTTTGAAGACAGCAGATTTCACCCTTGCACTTTTGCGACTCTTCACGAAGCATCAATTTGCAGTGAGTGGCAATTTCCCGTTATGGAGACCCGCACAACCTTCCAATTTCCTTGGTTCAGAAGAACTTTCTGATAAGCCGGAGGTATCATTAGGGTGGGGCACTTTGGCTTCGGTGTGGTTTTCATGGTAACCAGTGTCGGAGTTAGAAAGAGATTGTTTCCCTTTTCTGTGATCCATCATGTGTTCCAAAGAAGCAACTTTTTGGTGTTTGTAATCACTTCGAAGTCAGCAGATTTCACTCTTGCACTTTTGCGACTCTTCACAAAGCACCAATTTGCAGTGAGTGGCAATTTCCTGTTATGGAGACCCGCTCAACCTTGCAATTTCCTTGGTTCAGAAGCACATTGATATGAGTTTGAAGTTTCATGAAAGTGTGGCACTTTGGCCTCTGCGTGGTATTCATGGTAACCAGTGTCGGAGTTAGAAAGAGATTGTTTCTTCTAACTCTGATTCTAAATGTGTTACAAATAAGCAACTTTTTGAGGTTTGTAATCACTTCGAAGTCAGCAGATTTCACAATTGCACTAGTGGGCCTCTTCACGAAGCATCAATTTGCAGTGAGTGGCAAATTCCCGTTATGGAGACCCGCACAACCTTCCAATTTCCTTGGTTCAGAAGAACTTTCTGATAAGCCCGAGGTTTCATTAGGGTGGGGCACTTTGGCCTCTGTGTGGTATTCATGGTAACCAGTGTCGGAGTTAGAAAGAGATTGTTTCCTTTAGCTGTCTTTGTTTATGTGTTCCAAATAAGCAACTTTTTGGAGTTTGTAAACACTTCGAAGACAGCAGATTTCACAATTGCACTAGTGCGCCTCTTCACGAAGCATCAATTTGCAGTGAGTGGCAATTTCCCGTTATGGAGACCCGCACAACCTTCCAATTTCCTTGGTTCAGAAGAACTTTCTGATAAGCCCGAGGTTTCATTAGGGTGGGGCACTTTGGCCTCTGTGTGGTATTCATGGTAACCAGTGTCGGAGTTAGAAAGAGATTGTTTCCCTTAGCTCTGATTCATTATGTGTTCCAAATAAGCAACTTTTTGGTGTTTGTAATCACTTCGAAGTCAGCAGATTTCACCTTTGCACTTGTGCGCCTCTTCACGAAGCATCAATTTGCAGTGAGTGGCAATTTCCCGTTATGGAGACCCGCACAACCTTCCAATTTCCTTGGTTCAGAAGAACTTTCTGATAAGCCCGAGGTTTCATTAGGGTGGGGCACTTTGGCCTCTGTGTGGTATTCATGGTAACCAGTGTCGGAGCTAGAAAGAGATTGTTTCCCTTAGCTCTGATTCATTATGTGTTCCAAATAAGCAACTTTTTGGTGTTTGTAATCACTTCGAATTCAGCAGATTTCACCTTTGCACTTGTGAGCCTCTTCACGAAGCATCAATTTGCAGTGAGTTGCAATTTCCCGTTATGGACACCCGCACAACCTTCCAATTTCCTTGGTTCAGAAGAACTTTCTGATAAGCCCGAGGTTTCATTAGGGTGGGGCACTTTGGCCTCTGTGTGGTATTCATGGTAACCAGTGTCGGAGTTAGAAAGAGATTGTTTCCTTTAGCTGTCTTTGTTTATGTGTTCCAAATAAGCAACTTTTTGGAGTTTGTAAACACTTCGAAGACAGCAGATTTCACCCTTGCACTTGTGCGCCTCTTCACGAAGCATCAATTTGCAGTGAGTGGCAATTTCCCGTTATGGAGACCCGCACAACCTTCCAATTTCCTTGGTTCAGAAGAACTTTCTGATAAGCCCGAGGTTTCATTAGGGTGGGGCACTTTGGCCTCTGTGTGGTATTCATGGTAACCAGTGTCGGAGTTAGAAAGAGATTGTTTCCTTTAGCTGTCTTTGTTTATGTGTTCCAAATAAGCAACTTTTTGGTGTTTGTAATCACTTCGAAGACAGCAGATTTCACCCTTGCACTTGTGCGCCTCTTCACGAAGCATCAATTTGCAGTGAGTGGCAATTTCCCGTTATGGAGACCCGCACAACCTTCCAATTTCGTTGGTTCAGAAGAACTTTCAGATAAGCCCGAAGTTTCATTAGGGTGGGGCACTTTGGCCTCTGTGTGGTATTCATGGTAACCAGTGTCGGAGTTAGAAAGAGATTGTTTCCTTTAGCTGTCTTTGTTTATGTGTTCCAAATAAGCAACTTTTTGGAGTTTGTAAACACTTCGAAGACAGCAGATTTCACCCTTGCACTTTTGCGACTCTTCACGAAGCATCAATTTGCAGTGAGTGGCAATTTCCCGTTATGGAGACCCGCACAACCTTCCAATTTCGTTGGTTCAGAACAACTTTCAGATAAGCCCGAAGTTTCATTAGGGTGGGGCACTTTGGCCTCTGTGTGGTATTCATGGTAACCAGTGTCGGAGTTAGAAAGAGATTGTTTCCTTAAGCTGTCTTTGTTTTTGTGTTCCAAATAAGCAACTTTTTGGAGTTTGTAAACACTTTGAAGACAGCAGATTTCACCCTTGCACTTTTGCGACTCTTCACGAAGCATCAATTTGCAGTGAGTGGCAATTTCCCGTTAAGGAGACCCGCACAACCTTCCAATTTCCTTGGTTCAGAAGAACTTTCTGATAAGCCGGAGGTATCATTAGGGTGGGACACTTTGGCTTCGGTGTGGTTTTCATGGTAACCAGTGTCGGAGTTAGAAAGAGATTGTTTCTTTTTTCTGTGATTCATCATGTGTTCCAAAGAAGCAACTTTTTGGTGTTTGTAATCACTTCGAAGAAAGGATACTTCACTCTTGCACTTTTGCGACTCTTCACAAAGCACCAATTTGCAGTGAGTGGCAATTTCCTGTTATGGAGACCCGCTCAACCTTGCAATTTCCTTGGTTCAGAAGCACATTGATATGTGTTTGAAGTTTAATTAAAGTGTGGCACTTTGGCCTCTGCGTGGTATTCATGGTAACCAGTGTCGGAGTTAGAAAGAGATTGTTTCTTCTAACTCTGATTCCAAATGTGTTACAAATAAGCAACTTTTTGGGGTTTGTAATCACTTGGAAGTCAGCAGATTTCACCTTTGCACTTGTGTGCCACTTCAAGAAGCATCAATTTGCAGTGAGTGGCAAATTCCCGTTATGGAGACGCGCACAACCTTCCAATTTCCTTGGTTAGAAGAACTTTCTGATAAGCCGGAGGTATCATTAGGGTGGGGCACTTTGGCTTCGGTGTGGTTTTCATGGTAACCAGTGTCGGAGTTAGAAAGAGATTGTTTCCCTTTTCTGTGATTCATCATGTGTTCCAAAGAAGCCACTTTTTGGTGTTTGTAATCACTTCGAAGTCAGCAGATTTCACTCTTGCACTTTTGCGACTCTTCACAAAGCACCAATTTGCAGTGAGTGGCAATTTCCTGTTATGGAGACCCGCTCAACCTTGCAATTTCCTTGGATCAGAAGCACATTGATATGAGTTTGAAGTTTCATTAAAGTGTGGCACTTTGGCCTCTGCGTGGTATTCATGGTAACCAGTGTCGGAGTTAGAAAGAGATTGTTTCTTCTAACTCTGATTCTAAATGTGTTACAAATAAGCAACTTTTTGAGGTTTGTAATCACTTCGAAGTCAGCAGATTTCACAATTGCACTTGTGGGCCTCTTCTCGAAGCATCAATTTGCAGTGAGTGGCAAATTCCCGTTATGGAGACCCGCACAACCTTCCAATTTCCTTGGTTCAGAAGAACTTTCTGATAAGCCCGAGGTTTCATTAGGGTGGGGCACTTTGACCTCTGTGTGGTATTCATGGTAACCAGTGTCGGAGTTAGAAAGAGATTGTTTCCTTTAGCTGTCTTTGTTTATGTGTTCCAAATAAGCAACTTTTTGGAGTTTGTAAACACTTCGAAGACAGCAGATTTCACAATTGCACTAGTGCGCCTCTTCACGAAGCATCAATTTGCAGTGAGTGGCAATTTCCCGTTATGGAGACCCGCACAACCTTCCAATTTCCTTGGTTCAGAAGAACTTTCTGATAAGCCCGAGGTTTCATTAGGGTGGGGCACTTTGGCCTCTGTGTGGTATTCATGGTAACCAGTGTCGGAGTTAGAAAGAGATTGTTTCCCTTAGCTCTGATTCATTATGTGTTCCAAATAAGCAACTTTTTGGTGTTTGTAATCACTTCGAAGTCAGCAGATTTCACCTTTGCACTTGTGCGCCTCTTCACGAAGCATCAATTTGCAGTGAGTGGCAATTTCCCGTTATGGAGACCCGCACAACCTTCCAATTTCCTTGGTTCAGAAGAACTTTCTGATAAGCCCGAGGTTTCATTAGGGTGGGGCACTTTGGCCTCTGTGTGGTATTCATGGTAACCAGTGTCGGAGTTAGAAAGAGATTGTTTCCCTTAGCTCTGATTCATTATGTGTTCCAAATAAGCAACTTTTTGGTGTTTGTAATCACTTCGAAGTCAGCAGATTTCACCTTTGCACTTGTGCGCCTCTTCACGAAGCATCAATTTGCAGTGAGTGGCAATTTCCCGTTATGGAGACCCGCACAACCTTCCAATTTCCTTGGTTCAGAAGAACTTTCTGATAAGCCCGAGGTTTCATTAGGGTGGGGCACTTTGGCCTCTGTGTGGTTTTCATGGTAACCAGTGTCGGAGTTAGAAAGAGATTGTTTCCCTTAGCTGTGATTCAATATGTGTTCCAAATAAGAAACTTTTTGAGGCTTGTAATCACTTCGAAGTCAGCAGATTTCACCATTGCACTTGTGCGCCTCTTCACGAAGCATCAATTTGCAGTGAGTGGCAATTTCCCGTTATGGAGATCCGCACAACCTTCCAATTTCCTTGGTTCAGAAGAACTTTCAGATAAGCCCGAAGTTTCATTAGGGTGGGGCACTTTGGCCTCTGTGTGGTATTCATGGTAACCAGTGTCGGAGTTAGAAAGAGATTGTTTCTTCTGTCTTTGTTTATATGTTCCAAATAAGCAACTTTTTGGAGTTTGTAAACACTTCGAAGACAGCAGATTTCACAATTGCACTTGTGCGCCTCTTCACGAAGCATCAATTTGCAGTGAGTGGCAATTTCCCGTTATGGAGACCCGCACA
Organism: Raillietiella orientalis; assembly: GCA_036172245.1. Taxonomy (NCBI): domain Eukaryota; kingdom Metazoa; phylum Arthropoda; class Ichthyostraca; order Raillietiellida; family Raillietiellidae; genus Raillietiella; species Raillietiella orientalis. The sequence goes on from JAYWIR010000168.1 coordinate 12,032, forward strand.
ACCTTCCAATTTCCTTGGTTCAGAAGAACTTTCTGATAAGCCCGAGGTTTCATTAGGGTGGGGCACTTTGGCCTCTGTGTGGTATTCATGGTAACCAGTGTCGGAGTTAGAAAGAGATTGTTTCCTTTAGCTGTCTTTGTTTATGTGTTCCAAATAAGCAACTTTTTGGAGTTTGTAAACACTTCGAAGACAGCAGATTTCACCTTTGCACTTGTGCGCCTCTTCACGAAGCATCAATTTGCAGTGAGTGGCAATTTCCCGTTATGGAGACCCGCACAACCTTCCAATTTCGTTGGTTCAGAACAACTTTCAGATAAGCCCGAAGTTTCATTAGGGTGGGGCACTTTGGCCTCTGTGTGGTATTCATGGTAACCAGTGTCGGAGTTAGAAAGAGATTGTTTCCCTTAGCTGTGATTCATTATGTGTTCCAAATAAGCAACTTTTTGGAGTTTGTAATCACTTCGAAGTCAGCAGATTTCACCCTTGCACTTGTGCGCCTCTTCACGAAGCATCAATTTGCAGTGAGTGGCAATTTCCCGTTATGGAGACCCGCACAACCTTCCAATTTCCTTGGTTCAGAAGAACTTTCTGATAAGCCGGAGGTATCATTAGGGTGGGGCACTTTGGCTTCGGTGTGGTTTTCATGGTAACCAGTGTCGGAGTTAGAAAGAGATTGTTTCCCTTTTCTGTGATTCATCATGTGTTCCAAAGAAGCAATTTTTTGGTGTTTGTAATCACTTCGAAGTCAGCAGATTTCGCTCTTGCACTTTTGCGCGACTTCACGAAGCATCAATTTACAGTGAGTGGCAATTTCCCGTTATGGAGGCCCGCACAACCTTTCAATTTCCTTGGTTCAGAAGCACATTGATATGAGTTTGAAGTTTAATTAAAGTGTGGCACTTTGGCCTCTGCGTGGTATTCATGGTAACCAGTGTCGGAGTTAGAAAGAGATTGTTTCTTCTAACTCTGATTCCAAATGTGTTACAAATAAGCAACTTTCTGGGGTTTGTAATCACTTGGAAGTCAGCAGATTTCACCTTTGCACTTGTGTGCCTCTTCAAGAAGGATCCTTTTGCAGGTGGTGTGAATTTCCCGTTATAGACACTCGTACAACCTTGCAATTTCCTTGGTTCAGAAGCACATTGAGAAGAGTTTGAAGTTTCATTAGGGTGTGGCACTTTGGCCTCTGCGTGGTATTCATCGTAACCAGTGTCGGAGTTAGAAAGAGATTGTTTCCCTTAGCTCTGATTCATTATGTGTTCCAAATAAGCAACTTTTCGAGGTTTGTAATCACTTCGAAGTCAGCAGATTTCACCTTTGCACTTGTGAGCCTCTTCACGAAGCATCAATTTGCAGTGAGTTGCTATTTCCCGTTATGGAGACCCGCACAACCTTCCAATTTCCTTGGATCAGTAGAACTTTCTGATAAGCCCGAGGTTTCATTAGGGTGGGGCACTTTGGCCTCTGTGTGGTATTCATGGTAACCAGTGTCGGAGTTAGATAGAGATTGTTTCCTTAAGCTGTCTTTGTTTATGTGTTCCAAATAAGCAAGTTTTTAGAGTTTGTAAGCACTTCGAAGTAAGCAGATTTCACCTTTGCACTAGTGCGCCTCTTCACGAAGCATCAATTTGCAGTGAGTGGCAATTTCGCGTTATGGAGACCCGCACAACCTTCCAAATTCGTTGGTTCAGAACAACTTTCAGATAAGCCCGAAGTTTCATTAGGGTGGGGCACTTTGGCCTCTGTGTGGTATTCATGGTAACCAGTGTCGGAGTTAGAAAGAGATTGTTTCCTTAAGCTGTCTTTGTTTTTGTGTTCCAAATAAGCAACTTTTTGGAGTTTGTAAACACTTTGAAGACAGCAGATTTCACCCTTGCACTTTTGCGACTCTTCACGAAGCATCAATTTGCAGTGAGTGGCAATTTCCCGTTAAGGAGACCCGCACAACCTTCCAATTTCCTTGGTTCAGAAGAACTTTCTGATAAGCCGGAGGTATCATTAGGGTGGGGCACTTTGGCTTCGGTGTGGTTTTCATGGTAACCAGTGTCGGAGTTAGAAAGAGATTGTTTCTTTTTTCTGTGATTCATCATGTGTTCCAAAGAAGCAACTTTTTGGTGTTTGTAATCACTTCGAAGAAAGGATATTTCACTCTTGCACTTTTGCGACTCTTCACAAAGCACCAATTTGCAGTGAGTGGCAATTTCCCGTTATGGAGACCCGCACAACCTTCCAATTTCCTTGGTTCAGAAGCACATTGAGATGAATATCAAGTGTCCTCAGGGTGTGGCACTTTGGCCTCTGTGTGGTATTCATGGTAACCAGTGTCGGAGTTAGAAAGAGATTGTTTCTTCTAACTCTGATTCCAAATGTGTTACAAATAAGCAACTTTTTGGGGTTTGTAATCACTTGGAAGTCAGCAGATTTCACCTTTGCACTTGTGTGCCACTTCAAGAAGGATTCTTTTGCAGGTGGTGTGAATTTCCCGTTATAGACACTGGTACATCCTTGCAATTTCCTTGGTTCAGAAGCACATTGAGATGAGTTTGAAAATTCATTAGGGTGTGGCACTTTGGCCTCTGCGTGGTATTCATCGTAACCAGTGTCGGAGTTAGAAAGAGATTGTTTCCCTTAGCTCTGATTCATTATGTGTTCCAAATAAGCAACTTTTCGAGGTTTGTAATCACTTCGAAGTCAGCAGATTTCACCTTTGCACTTGTGCGCCTCTTCACGAAGCATCAATTTGCAGTGAGTGGCAATTTCCCGTTATGGAGACCCGCACAACCTTCCAATTTCCTTGGTTCAGAAGAACTTTCTGATAAGCCCGAGGTTTCATTAGGGTGGGGCACTTTGGCCTCTGTGTGGTTTTCATGGTAACCAGTGTCGGAGTTAGAAAGCGATTGTTTCTTTTAAATCTGATTCATTATGTGTTCCAAATAAGCAACTTTTAGAGGTTTGTAATCACTTCGAAGACAGCAGATTTCACCTTTGCACTTGTGCGCCTCTTCACGAAGCATCAATTTGCAGTGAATGGCAATTTCCCGTTATGGAGGCCCGCACAACCTTCCAATTTCCCTTGTTCAGAAGAACTTTCTGATAAGCCCGAGGTTTCATTAGGGTGGGGCACTTTGGCCTCTGTGTGGTATTCATGGTAACCAGTGTCGGAGTTAGAAAGAGATTGTTTCCCTTAGCTGTCTTTGTTTATGTGTTCCAAATAACCACTTTTAGAGTTTTGTAAAACACTTCAAAGAAAATCACCCTTGCACTCTGCGACTCTTCACGAAACATCAAATAGCGTGGCAACTTCCCGTTATGGAGACCCGCACAACCTTCCAATTTCCTTGGTTCAGAAGCACATTGAGATGAATTTGAAGTGTCCTCAGGGTGTGGCACTTTGGCCTCTGAGTGGTTTTCATGGTAACCAGTGTCGGAGTTTGAAAGAGATTGTTTCCCTTAGCTCTGATTCATTTTGTGTTCCAAATAAGCAACTTTTTGGGGTTTGCAATCACTTCGAAGTCAGCAGATTTCACCATTTCACTTTTTGACTGTTCACGAAGCATCAATTTGCTGTGAGTGCCAATTTCCCGTTATGGAGACCCGCACATCTTTGCAATTTCCTTGGTTCAGAAGCACATTGAGATGAGTTTGAAGTTTTCTCAGGGTGTGGCACTTTGGCATCTGTGTGGTATTCATGGTAAACAGTGTCGGAGTTTGAAATAGATTGTTTCCCTTAGCTCTGATTCATTATGTGTTCCAAAGAAGCAACTTTTTGGGGTTTGTAATCACTTCGAAGTCAACAGACTTCACCATTGCACTTTTGCGCCTCTTCGCGAAGCATCCATTTGCAGTTCGTGGCAATTTCCCGTTATGGAGACCCGCACATCCTTGCAATTTGCTTGGTTCAGAAGCACATTGAGATGAATTTGAAGTGTCCTCAGGGTGTGGCACTTTGGCCTCTGTGTGGTATTCATGGTAACCAGTGTCGGAGTTAGAAAGAGATTGTTTCTTTTAACTCTGATTCATTATGTGTTCCAAATAAGCAACTTTGTGGGGTTTGTAAACACATCGAAGTCAGCAGATTTCACCATTGCACTTTTGCGCCACTTCGCGAGACATCCATTTGCAGTTGGTGGCAATTTCCCGTTATGGAGACCCGCACATCCTTGCAATTTCCTTGGTTCAGAAGCACATTGAGATGAATTTGAAGTGTCCTCAGGGTGTGGCACTTTGGCCTCTGTGTGGTATTCATGGTAACAAGTGTCGGAGTTAGAAAGAGATTGTTTTCCTTAGCTGTGATTCATTATGTGTTCCAAATAAGCAACTTTTTGAGGTTTGTAATCACTTCGAAGTCAGCAGATTTCACCTTTGCACTTTTGCGCCTCTTCACGTAGCATCAATTTGCAGTGAGTGGCAATTTCACGTTATGGAGACCCGCACAACCTTCCAATTTCGTTCGTTCAGAAGGACTTTCAGACAAGCCCGAGGTTTCATTAGGGTGGGGCACTTTGGCCTCTGTGTGGTATTCATGGTAACCAGTGTCGGAGTTAGAAAGAGATTGTTTCCCTTAGCTCTGATTCATTATGTGTTCCAAATAAGCAACTTTTGGAGGTTTGTAATCACTTCGAAGACAGCAGATTTCACCTTTGCACTTGTGCGCCTCTTCACGAAGCATCAATTTGCAGTGAATGGCAATTTCCCGTTATGGAGGCCCGCACAACCTTCCAATTTCCTTGGTTCAGAAGAACTTTCTGATAAGCCCGAGGTTTCATTAGGGTGGGGCACTTTGGCCTCTGTGTGGTATTCATGGTAACCAGTGTCGGAGTTAGAAAGAGATTGTTTCCCTTAGCTGTCTTTGTTTATGTGTTCCAAATAACCAACTTTTTAGAGTTGGTAAACACTTTGGAGACAGCAGATTTCACACTTGCACTTTTGCGACTCTTCACGAAGCATCAATTTGCAGTTGGTGGCAATTTCCCGTTATGGACACCCGCAAATCCTTGGAATTTCCTTGGTTCAGAAGCACATTGAGATGAATTTGAAGTGTCCTCAGGGTGTTGCAGTTTGACCTCTGTGTGGTATTCATGGTAACCAGTGTCGGAGTTTGAAAGAGATTGTTTCCCTTAGCTCTGATTCATTATGTGTTCCAAATAAGCAACTTTTTGGGGTTTGCAATCACTTCTAAGTCAGCAGATTTCACCATTTCACTTTTTGACTGTTCACGAAGCATCAATTTGCAGTGAGTGCCAATTTCCCGTTATGGAGACCCGCACATCTTTGCAATTTCCTTGGTTCAGAAGCACATTGAGATGAGTTTGAAGTTTCCTCAGGGTGTGGCACTTTGGCATCTGTGTGGTATTCATGGTAAACAGTGTCGGAGTTTGAAAGAGATTGTTTCCCTTAGCTCTGATTCATTATGTGTTCCAAATAAGCAACTTTTTGGGGTTTGCAATCACTTCGAAGTCAGCAGATTTCACCATTTCACTTTTTGACTCTTCACGAAGCATCAATTTGCAGTGAGTGCCAATTTCCCGTTATAGAGACCCGCACATCCTTGCAATTTGCTTGGTTCAGAAGCACATTGAGATGAATTTGAAGTGTCCTCAGGGTGTGGCACTTTGGCCTCTGTGTGGTATTCATGGTAACCAGTGTCGGAGTTAGAAAGAGATTGTTTCCCTTAGCTCTGATTCAGAATATGTTCCAAATAAGCAACTTTTTGGGGTTTGTAATCACATCGAAGTCAGCAGACTTCACCATTGCACTTTTGCGCCTCTTCACGAATCATCAATTTGCAGTGAGTGCCAATTTCCCGTTATGGAGACCCGCACAACCTTGCAATTTCCTTGGTTCAGAAGTATAAAAGATGAATTTGAAGTGTCCTCAGGGTGTGGCACTTTGGCCTCTGTGTGGTATTCATGGTAACCAGTGTCGGGGTTAGAAAGAGATTGTTTCCCTTAGCTCTGATTCAGAATATGTTCCAAATAAGCAACTTTTTGGGGTTTGTAATCACTTCGAAGTCAGCAGATTTCACCATTGCACTTTTGCGCCTCTTCACGAAGCATCAATTTGCAGTGAGTGGCAATTTCCCGTTATGGAGACCCGCACAACCTTCCAATTTCCTTGGTTCAGAAGCACATTGAGATGAATTTGAAGTGTCCTCAGGGTGTATCACTTTGGCCTCTGTGTGGTATTCATGGTAACCAGTGTCGGAGTTAGAAAGAGATTGTTTCCCTTAGCTCTGATTCATTATGTGTTCCAAATAAGCAACCTTTTGGTGTTTGTAATCACTTCGAAGTCAGCAGATTTCACCTTTGCACTTGTGCGCCTCTTCACGAAGCATCAATTTGCAGTGAGTGGCAATTTCCCGTTATGGAGACCCGCACAACCTTCCAATTTGCTTGGTTCAGAAGAACTTTCTGATAAGCCCGAGGTTTCATTAGGGTGGGGCACTTTGGCCTCTGTGTGGTATTCATGGTAACCAGTGTCGGAGTTAGAAAGAGATTGTTTCTTTTAACTCTGATTCATTATGTGTTCCAAATAAGCAACTTTTTGGGGTTTGTAAACACATCGAAGTCAGCAGATTTCACCATTGCACCTTTGCGCCTCTTCGCGAAACATCCATTTGCAGTTGGTGGCAATTTCCCGTTATGGAGACCCGCACATCCTTGCAATTTCCTTGGTTCAGAAGCACATTGAGATGAATTTGAAGTGTCCTCAGGGTGTGGCACTTTGGCCTCTGTGTGGTATTCATGGTAACCAGTGTCGGAGTTAGAAAGAGATTGTTTCCCTTAGCTCTGATTCATTATGTGTTCCAAATAAGCAACTTTGGAGTTTGTAAACACTTCGAAGAGAGCAGATTTCACCTTTGCACTTGTGCGCCTCTTCACGAAGCATCAATTTGCAGTGAGTGGCAATTTCCCGTTATGGAGACCCGCACATCCTTGCAATTTGCTTGGTTCAGAAGCACATTGAGATGAATTTGAAGTGTCCTCAGGGTGTGGCACTTTGGCCTCTGTGTGGTATTCATGGTAACCAGTGTCGGAGTTAGAAAGAGATTGTTTCTTTGAACTCTGATTCATTATGTGTTCCAAATAAGCAACTTTGTGGGGTTTGTAAACACATCGAAGTCAGCAGATTTCACCATTGCACTTTTGCGCCACTTCGCGAGACATCCATTTGCAGTTGGTGGCAATTTCCCGTTATGGAGACGCGAAAATCCTTGCAATCTCCTTGGTTCAGAAGCACATTGAGATGAATTTGAAGTGTCCTCAGGGTGTGGCACTTTGGACTCTGTGTGGTATCCATGGTAACCAGTGTCGGAGTTAGAAAGAGATTGTTTCTTTTAACTCTGATCCATTATGTGTTCCAAATAAGCAACTTTTTGGGGTTCGTATTCACTTCGAAGTCAGCAGACTTCACCGTTGCACTTTTGCGCCTCTTCACGAATCATCAATTTGCAGTGAGTGCCAATTTCCCGTTATGGAGACCCGCACAACCTTCCAATTTCCTTGGTTCAGAAGAACTTTCAGATAATTTCGAAGTTTCATTAGGATTGGGCACTTTGGACTCTGTGTGGTATTCATGGTAATTAGTGTCGGAGTTAGAAAGAGATTGATTCCTTTGGCTGTCTTTGTTTATGTGTTCCACATAAGCAACTTTTTGGAGTTTGTAAACACTTCGAAGACAGCAGATTTCACCTTTGCACTTGTGCGACTCTTCACGAATCATCAATTTGCAGTGAGTGCCAATTTCCCGTTATAGAGACCCGCACAACCTTGCAATTTCCTTGGTTCAGAAGCACATTATGATGACTTTGAAGTGTCCTCTGGGTGTGGCACTTTGGCCTCTGTGTGGTATTCATGGTAACAAGTGTCGGAGTTAGAAAGAGATTGTTTCCCTTAGCTGTGATTCATTATGTGTTCCAAATAAGCAACTTTTTGAGGTTTGTAATCACTTCGAAGTCAGCAGATTTCACCTTTGCACTTTTGCGCTTCTTCACGAAGCATCAATTTGTAGTGAGTGGCAATTTCATGTTATGGAGACCCGCACAACCTTCCAATTTCCTTGGTTCAGAAGAACTTTCAGATAATTTCGAAGTTTCATTAGGATTGGGCACTTTGGACTCTGTGTGGTATTCATGGTAATTAGTGTCGGAGTTAGAAAGAGATTGTTTCCTTTGGCTGTCTTTGTTTATGTGTTCCACATAAGCAACTTTTTGGAGTTTGTAAACACTTCGAAGACAGCAGATTTCACCTTTGCACTTGTGCGACTCTTCACGAATCATCAATTTGCAGTGAGTGCCAATTTCCCGTTATAGAGACCCGCACATCCTTGCAATTTCCTTGGATCAGAACCACATTGAGATGAATTTGAAGTGTCCTCAGGGTGTATCACTTTGGCCTCTGTGTGGTATTCATGGTAACCAGTGTCGGAGTTAGAAAGAGATTGTTTCCCTTAGCTGTGATTCATTATGTGTTCCAAATAAGCAACTTTTTCAGGTTTGTAATCACTTCGAAGTCAGCAGATTTCACCTTTGCACTTTTGCGCCTCTTCACGAAGCATCAATTTGCAGTGAGTGGCAATTTCACGTTATGGAGACCCGTACAACCTTGCAATTTCCTTGGTTCAGAAGCACATTGAGATGAATTTGAAGTGTCCTCAGGGTGTATCACTTTGGCCTCTGTGTGGTATTCATGGTAACCAGTGTCGGAGTTAGAAAGAGATTGTTTCCCTTAGCTCTGATTCATTATGTGTTCCAAATAAGCAACTTTTTGGTGTTTGTAATCACTTCGAAGTCAGCAGATTTCACCTTTGCACTTGTGCGCCTCTTCACGAAGCATCAATTTGCAGTGAGTGGCAATTTCCCGTTATGGAGACCCGCACAACCTTCCAATTTGCTTGGTTCAGAAGAACTTTCTGATAAGCCCGAGGTTTCATTAGGTTGGGGCACTTTGGCCTCTGTGTGGTATTCATGGTAACCAGTGTCGGAGTTAGAAAGAGATTGTTTCCCTTAGCTCTGATTCAGAATATGTTCCAAATAAGCAACTTTTTGGGGTTTGTAATCACATCGAAGTCAGCAGACTTCACCATTGCACTTTTGCGCCTCTTCGCGAAGCATCCATTTGCAGTTGGTGGCAATTTCCCGTTATGGAGACCCGCACATCCTTGCAATTTCCTTGGTTCAGAAGCACATTGAGATGAATTTGAAGTGTCCTCAGGGTGTGGCACTTTGGCCTCTGTGTGGTATTCATGGTAACCAGTGTCGGAGTTAGAAAGAGATTGTTTCCCTTAGCTCTGATTCAATATGTGTTCCAAATAAGCATTTTGGTGTTTGTAATCACTTCGAAGTCAGCAGATTTAACCTTTGCACTTGTGCGCCTCTTCACGAAGCATCAATTTGCAGTGACTGGCAATTTCCCGTTATGGAGACCCGCACATCCTTCCAATTTCCTTGGTTCAGAAAAACTGTTTGATAAGCCCGAGGTTTCACTAGGTTGGGGCACTTTGGACTCAGTGTGGTATTCATGCTAACCAGTGTAGGAGATAGAAAGAGATTGTTTCCCTTAGCTCTGATTCATTATGTGTTCCAAATAAGCAACTTTTTGAGGTTTGTAATCACTTCGATGTCAGCAGATTTCACCTTTGCACTTGTGCCCCTCTTCACGAAGCATCAATTTGCAGTGAGTGGCAATTTCCCGTTATGGAGGCCCGCACAACCTTCCAATTTCCTTGGTTCAGAAGAACTTTCTGATAAGCCCGAGGTTTTATTAGGGTGTGGCACTTTGGCCTCTGTGTGGTATTCATGGTAACCAGTGTCGGAGTTAGAAAGAGATTGTTTCCCTTAGCTCAGATTCAGAATATGTTCCAAATAAGCAACTTTTTGGGGTTTGTAATCACTTCGAAGTCAGCAGACTTCACCATTGCACTTTTGCGCCTCTTCGCGAAGCATCCATTTGCAGTTGGTGGCAATTTCCCGTTATGGAGACCCGCACATCCTTGCAATTTCCTTGGTTCAGAAGTATAAAAGATGAATTTGAAGTGTCCTCAGGGTGTGGCACTTTGGCCTCTGTGTGGTATTCATGGTAACCAGTGTCGGAGTTAGAAAGAGATTGTTTCCCTTAGCTGTGATTCATTATGTGTTCCAAATAAGCAACTTTGAGAGGTTTGTAATCACTTCGAAGTCAGCAGATTTCACCTTTGCACTTTTGCGCCTCTTCACTAAGCATCAATTTGCAGTAAGTGGCAATTTCCCGTTATGGAGACCCGCACAAACTTCCAATTTCGTTGGTTCAGAAGAACTTTCAGATAAGCCCGGAGTTTCATTAGGATGGGGCACTTTGGCCTCTGTGTGGTATTCATGGTAACCAGTGTCGGAGATAGAAAGAGATTGTTTCCCTTAGCTCTGATTCATTATGTGTTCCAAATAAGCAACTTTGAGAGGTTTGTAATCAGTTCGAAGTCAGCAGATTTCACCTTTGCACTTTTGCGCCTCTTCACGAAGCATCAATTTGCAGTGTGTGCCAATTTCCCGTTATGGAGACCCGCACAACCTTGCAATTTCCTTGGTTCAGAAGCACATTGAGATGAATTTGAAGTGTCCTCAGGGTGTATCACTTTGGCCTCTGTGTGGTATTCATGGTAACCAGTGTCGGAGTTAGAAAGAGATTGTTTCCCTTAGCTCTGATTCATTATGTGTTCCAAATAAGCAACTTTTTGGTGTTTGTAATCACTTCGAAGTCAGCAGATTTCACCTTTGCACTTGTGCGCCTCTTCACGAAGCATCAATTTGCAGTGAGTGGCAATTTCCCGTTATGGAGACACGCACAACCTTCCAATTTGCTTGGTTCAGAAGAACTTTCTGATAAGCCCGAGGTTTCATTAGGTTGGGGCACTTTGGACTCTGTGTGGTATTCATGGTAACCAGTGTCGGAGTTAGAAAGAGATTGTTTCTTTTAACTCTGATTCATTATGTGTTCCAAATAAGCAACTTTTTGGGGTTTGTAAGCACATCGAAGTCAGCAGATTTCACCATTGCACTTTTGCGCCACTTCGCGAGACATCCATTTGCAGTTGGTGGCAATTTCCCGTTATGGAGACCCGCAAATCCTTGCAATTTCCTTGGTTCAGAAGCACATTGAGATGAATTTGAAGTGTCCTCAGGGTGTGGCACTTTGGCCTCTGTGTGGTATTCATGGTAACCAGTGTCGGAGTTAGAAAGAGATGGTTTCCCTTAGCTGTGATTCAATATGTGTTCCAAATAAGCAACGTTTTGGTGTTTGTAATCACTTCGAAGTCAGCAGATTTAACCTTTGCACTTGTGCGCCTCTTCACGAAGCATCAATTTGCAGTGACTGGCAATTTCCCGTTATGGAGACCCGCACATCCTTCCAATTTCCTTGGTTCAGAAAAACTGTTTGATAAGCCCGAGGTTTCACTAGGTTGGGGCACTTTGGACTCAGTGTGGTATTCATGCTAACCAGTGTAGGAGATAGAAAGAGATTGTTTCCCTTAGCTCTGATTCATTATGTGTTCCAAATAAGCAACTTTTTGAGGTTTGTAATCACTTCGAAGTCAGCAGATTTCACCTTTGCACTTGTGCGCCTCTTCACGAAGCATCAATTTGCAGTGAGTGGCAATTTCCCGTTATGGAGGCCCGCACAACCTTCCAATTTCCTTGGTTCAGAAGAACTTTCTGATAAGCCCGAGGTTTTATTAGGGTGGGGCACTTTGGCCTCTGTGTGGTATTCATGGTAACCAGTGTCGGAGATAGAAAGAGATTGTTTCCCTTAGCTCTGATTCAGAATATGTTCCAAATAAGCAACTTTTTGGGGTTTGTAATCACTTCGAAGTCAGCAGACTTCACCATTGCACTTTTGCGCCTCTTCACGAAGCATCAATTTGCAGTGAGTGCCAATTTCCCGTTATGGAGACCCGCACAACCTTCCAATTTCCTTGGTTCAGAAGCACATTGAGATGAATTTGAAGTGTCCTCAGGGTGTGGCACTTTGGCCTCTGTGTGGTATTCATGGTAACCAGTGTCGGAGTTAGAAAGAGATTGTTTCCCTTAGCTCTGATTCATTATGTGTTCCAAATAAGCAACTTTGAGAGGTTTGTAATCACTTCGAAGTCAGCAGATTTCACCTTTGCACTTTTGCGCCTCTTCACTAAGCATCAATTTGCAGTAAGTGGCAATTTCCCGTTATGGAGACCCGCACAAACTTCCAATTTCGTTGGTTCAGAAGAACTTTCAGATAAGCCCGGAGTTTCATTAGGATGGGGCACTTTGGCCTCTGTGTGGTATTCATGGTAACCAGTGTCGGAGATAGAAAGAGATTGTTTCCCTTAGCTCTGATTCATTATGTGTTCCAAATAAGCAACTTTGAGAGGTTTGTAATCAGTTCGAAGTCAGCAGATTTCACCTTTGCACTTTTGCGCCTCTTCACGAAGCATCAATTTGCAGTGTGTGCCAATTTCCCGTTATGGAGACCCGCACAACCTTGCAATTTCCTTGGTTCAGAAGCACATTGAGATGAATTTGAAGTGTCCTCAGGGTGTATCACTTTGGCCTCTGTGTGGTATTCATGGTAACCAGTGTCGGAGTTAGAAAGAGATTGTTTCCCTTAGCTCTGATTCATTATGTGTTCCAAATAAGCAACTTTTTGGGGTTTGTAATCACTTCGAAGTCAGCAGATTTCACCATTGCACTTTTGCGCCTCTTCACGAAGCATCAAATTGCAGTGAGTGGCAATTTCCCGTTATGGAGACCCGCACATCCTTGCAATTTGCTTGGTTCAGAAGCACATTGAGATGAGTTTGAAGTGTCCTCAGGGTGTGGCACTTTGGCCTCTGTGTGGTATTCATGGTAACCAGTGTCGGAGTTAGAAAGAGATTGTTTCTTTTAACTCTGATTCATTATGTGTTCCAAATAAGCAACTTTTTGGGGTTTGTAATCACATCGAAGTCAGCAGACTTCACCATTGCACTTTTGCGCCTCTTCGCGAAGCATCCATTTGCAGTTGGTGGCAATTTCCCGTTATGGAGACCCGCACATCCTTGCAATTTCCTTGGTTCAGAAGCACATTGAGATGAATTTGAAGTGTCCTCAGGGTGTGGCACTTTGGCCTCTGTGTGGTATTCATGGTAACCAGTGTCGGAGTTAGAAAGAGATTGTTTCCTTAGCTGTGATTCAATATGTGTTCCAAATAAGCAACGTTTTGGTGTTTGTAATCACTTCGAAGTCAGCAGATTTAACCTTTGCACTTGTGCGCCTCTTCACGAAGCATCAATTTGCAGTGACTGGCAATTTCCCGTTATGGAGACCCGCACATCCTTCCAATTTCCTTGGTTCAGAAAAACTGTTTGATAAGCCCGAGGTTTCACTAGGTTGGGGCACTTTGGACTCAGTGTGGTATTCATGCTAACCAGTGTAGGAGATAGAAAGAGATTGTTTCCCTTAGCTCTGATTCATTATGTGTTCCAAATAAGCAACTTTTTGAGGTTTGTAATCACTTCGAAGTCAGCAGATTTCACCTTTGCACTTGTGCGCCTCTTCACGAAGCATCAATTTGCAGTGAGTGGCAATTTCCCGTTATGGAGGCCCGCACAACCTTCCAATTTCCTTGGTTCAGAAGAACTTTCTGATAAGCCCGAGGTTTTATTAGGGTGGGGCACTTTGGCCTCTGTGTGGTATTCATGGTAACCAGTGTCGGAGATAGAAAGAGATTGTTTCCCTTAGCTCTGATTCATTATGTGTTCCAAATAAGCAACTTTTTGGGGTTAGTATTCCCTTCGAAGTCAGCAGACTTCTCCATTGCACTTTTGCGCCTCATCACGAATCATCAATTTGCAGTGAGTGCCAATTTCCCGTTATGGAGACCCGCACATCCTTGCAATTTCCTTGGTTCAGAAGCACATTAAGATGAATTTGAAGTGTCCTCAGGGTGTGGCACTTTGGCCTCTGTGTGGTATTCATGGTAACCAGTGTCGGGGTTAGAAAGAGATTGTTTCCCTTAGCTCTGATTCATTATGTGCTCCAAATAAGCAACTTTTTGGGGTTTGTAATCACTTCGAAGTCAGCAGATTTCACCATTGCACTTTTGCGCCTCTTCAGGAAGCATCAATTTGCAGTGAGTGGCAACTTCCCGTTATGGAGACCCGCACATCCTTGCAATTTGCTTGGTTCAGAAGCACATTGAGATGAGTTTGAAGTGTCCTCAGGGTGTGGCACTTTGGCCTCTGTGTGGTATTCATGGTAACCAGTGTCGGAGTTAGAAAGAGATTGTTTCCCTTAGCTCAGATTCAGAATATGTTCCAAATAAGCAACTTTTTGGGGTTTGTAATCACTTCGAAGTCAGCAGACTTCACCATTGCACTTTTGCGCCTCTTCACGAAGCATCAATTTGCAGTGTGTGGCAATTTCCCGTTATGGAGACCCGCACATCCTTGCAATTTCCTTGGTTCAGAAGCACATTGAGATGAATTTGAAGTGTCCTCAGGGTGTGGCACTTTGGCCTCTGTGTGGTATTCATGGTAACCAGTGTCGGAGTTAGAAAGAGATTGTTTCCTTTAGCTGTCTTTGTTTATGTGTTCCAAATAAGCAACTTTTTGGAGTTTGTAAACACTTCGAAGACAGCAGATTTCACCCTTGCACTTGTGCGCCTCTTCACGAAGCATCAATTTGCAGTGAGTGGCAATTTCCCGTTATGGAGACCCGCACAACCTTCCAATTTCCTTGGTTCAGAAGAACTTTCTGATAAGCCCGAGGTTTCATTAGGGTGGGGCACTTTGGCCTCGGTGTGGTTTTCATGGTAACCAGTGTCGGAGTTAGAAAGAGATTGTTTCCCTTAGCTCTGATTCATTATGTGTTCCAAATAAGCAACTTTTTGGGGTTTGTAATCACTTCGAAGTCAGCAGATTTCACAATTGCACTAGTGCGCCTCTTCACGAAGCATCAATTTGCAGTGAGTGGCAATTTCCCGTTATGGAGACCCGCACAACCTTCCAATTTCCTTGGTTCAGAAGAACTTTCTGATAAGCCCGAAGTTTCATTAGGGTGGGGCACTTTGGCCTCGGTGTGGTTTTCATGGTAACCAGTGTCGGAGTTAGAAAGAGATTGTTTCCTTTAGCTGTCTTTGTTTATGTGTACCAAATAAGCAACTTTTTGGAGTTTGTCAACACTTCGAAGACCGGCGATTTCCCCCTTGCACTTGTGGGCCTCTTCACGAAGCATCAATTTGCAGTGAGTGGCAATTTCCCGTTATGGAGACCCGCACAACCTTCCAATTTCCTTGGTTCAGAAGACCTTTCAGATAAGCCCGGAGTTTCATCAGGGTGGGGCACTTTGGCCTCTGTGTGGTATTCATGGTAACCAGTGTCGGAGTTAGAAAGAGATTGTTTCCCTTAGCTCTGATTCATTATGTGTTCCAAATAAGCAACTTTTTGAGGTTTTTAATCACTTCTAAGTCAGCAGATTTCACCTTTGCACTTGTGCGCCTCTTCACGAAGCATCAATTTGCAGTGAGTGGCAATTTCCCGTTATGGAGGCCCGCGCAACCTTCCAATTTCCTTGGTTCAGAATAACTTTCTGATAAGCCCGAGGTTTCATTAGGGTGGGGCACCTTGGCCTCTGTGTTGTATTCATGGTAACCAGTGTCGGAGCTAGAAAGAGATTGTTTCCCTTAGCTCTGATTCATTATGTGTTCCAAATAAGCAACTTTGAGAGGTTTGTAATCACTTCGAAGTCAGCAGATTTCACCTTTGCATTTTTGCGCCTCTTCACTAAGCATCAATTTGCAGTGAGTGGCAATTTCCCGTTATGGAGACCCGCACAACCTTCCAATTTCCTTGGTTCAGAAGAACATTCAGATAAACCCGAAGTTTCATTAGGGTGGGGCACTTTGGCCTCTGTGTGGTATTCATGGTAACCAGTGTCGGAGTTAGAAAGAGATTGTTTCCTTTAGCTGTCTTTGTTTATGTGTTCCAAATAAGCAACTTTTTGGAGTTTGGAACCACTTCGAGGACAGCAGATTTCACAATTGCACTAGTGCGACTCTTCACGAAGCATCAATTTGCAGTGAGTGGCAATTTCCCGTTATGGAGGCCCGCACAACCTTCCAATTTCCTTGGTTCAGAAGAACTTTCTGATAAGCCCGAGGTTTCATTAGGGTGGGGCACTTTGGCCTCGGTGTGGTTTTCATGGTAACCAGTGTCGGAGTTAGAAAGAGATTGTTTCCCTTAGCTCTGATTCATTATGTGTTCCAAATAAGCAACTTTTTGAGGTTTGTAATCACTTCGAAGTCAGCAGATTTCACCATTGCACTTTTGCGCCTCTTCACGAAGCATCAATTTGCAGTGAGTGGCAATTTCCCGTTATAGAGACCCGCACATCCTTGCAATTTGCTTGGTTCAGAAGCACATTGAGATGAATTTGAAGTTTCCTCAGGGTGTGGCACTTTGGCCCCTGTGTGGTATTCATGGTAACCAGTGTCGGAGTTAGAAAGAGATTGTTTCCCTTAGCTCTGATTCAGAATATGTTCCAAATAAGCAACTTTTTGGGGTTTGTAAACACTTCGAAGTCAGCAGATTTCACCATTGCACATTTGCGCCTCTTCACGAAGCATCAAATTGCAGTGAGTGGCAATTTAACGTTATGGAGACCCGCACAACCTTCCAATTTCCTTGGTTCAGAAGAACTTTCTGATAAGCCCGAGGTTTCATTAGGGTGGGGCACTTTGGCCTCGGTGTGGTTTTCATGGTTACCAGTGTCGGAGTTAGAAAGAGATTGTTTCCCTTAGCTCTGATTCATTATGTGTTCCAAATAAGCAACTTTTTCGTGTTTGTAATCACTTCGAAGTCAGCAGATTTCACAATTGCACTAGTGCGCCTCTTCACGAAGCATCAATTTGCAGTGAGTGGCAATTTCCCGTTATGGAGACCCGCACAACCTTCCAATTTCCTTGGTTCAGAAGCACATTGAGATGAATTTGAAGTGTCCTCAGGGTGTGGCACTTTGGCCTCTGTGTGGTATTCATGGTAACCAGTGTCGGAGTTAGAAAGAGATTGTTTCCCTTAGCTCTGATTCAGAATATGTTCCAAATAAGCAACTTTTTGGGGTTTGTAATCACTTCGAAGTCAGCAGATTTCACCATTGCACTTTGTGCGCCTCTTCACGAAGCATCAATTTGCAGTGACTGGCAATTTCCCGTTATGGAGACCCGCACAACCTTCCAATTTCCTTGGTTCAGAAGAACTTTCTGATAAGCCCGAGGTTTCATTAGGGTGGGGCACTTTGGCTTCGGTGTGGTATTCATGGTAACCAGTGTCGGAGTAATAAGAGATTGTTTCCTTTAGCTGTCTTTGTTTATGTGTTCCAAATAAGCAACTTTCTGGAGTTTTTAAACACTTCGAAGACTGCAGATTTCACAATTGCACTAGTGCGCCTCTTCACGAAGCATCAATTTGCAATGAGTGGCAATTTCCCGTTATGGAGACCCGCACAACCTTCCAATTTCCTTGGTTCAGAAGAACTTTCTGATAAGCCCGAGGTTTCATTAGGGTGGGGCACTTTGGCCTCTGTGTGGTATTCATGGTAACCAGTGTCGGAGTTAGAAAGAGATTGTTTCCCTTAGCTCTGATTCATTATGTGTTCCAAATAAGCAACTTTTAGAGGTTTGTAATCACTTCGAAGTCAGCAGATTTCACCTTTGCACTTTTGCGCCTCTTCACTAAGCATCAATTTGCAGTGAGTGGCAATTTCCCGTTATGGAGGCCCGCACAACCTTCCTATTTGCTTGTTTCAGAAGAACTTTCTGATAAGCCCGAGGTTTCATTAGGGTGGGGCACTTTGGCCTCTGTGTGGTATTCATGGTAACCAGTGTCGGAGTTAGAAAGAGATTGTTTCCCTTAGCTGTCTTTGTTTATGTGTTCCAAATAACCAACTTTTTAGAGTTGGTAAACACTTTGGAGACAGCAGATTTCACGCTTGCACTTTTGCGACTCTTCACGAAGCATCCATTTGCAGTTGGTGGCAATTTCCCGTTATGGAGACCCGCACAACCTTGCAATTTCCTTGGTTCAGAAGCACATTGAGATGAATTTGAAGTGTCCTCAGGGTGTGGCACTTTGGCCTCTGTGTGGTATTCATGGTAACCAGTGTCGGAGTTTGAAAGAGATTGTTTCCCTTAGCTCTGATTCATTTTGTGTTCCAAATAAGAAACTTTTTGGGTTTTGTAATCACTTCGAAGTCAGCAGACTTCACCATTGCACTTTTGCGCCTCTTCACGAAGCATCAATTTGCAGTGAGTGGCAATTTCCCGTTATGGAGACCCGCACATCCTTGCAATTTCCTTGGTTCAGAAGCACATTGAGATGAATTTGAAGTGTCCTCAGGGTGTGGCACTTTGGCCTCTGTGTGGTATTCATGGTAACCAGTGTCGGAGTTAGAAAGAGATTGTTTCCCTTAGCTCTGATTCATTATGTGTTCCAAATAAGCAACTTTTTGAGGTTTGTAATCACTTCGAAGTCAGCAGATTTCACCTTTGCACTAGTGCGCCTCTTCACGAAGCATCAATTTACAGTGAGTGGCAATTTCCCGTTATAGAGACCCGCACATCCTTGCAATTTGCTTGGTTCAGAAGCACATTGAGATGAATTTGAAGTTTCCTCAGGGTGTGGCACTTTGGCCCCTGTGTGGTATTCATGGTAACCAGTGTCGGAGTTAGAAATAGATTGTTTCCCTTAGCTCTGATACAGAATATGTTCCAAATAAGCAACTTTTTGGGGTTTGTAAACACTTCGAAGTCAGCAGATTTCACCATTGCACATTTGCGCCTCTTCACGAAGCATCAAATTGCAGTGAGTGGCAATTTAACGTTATGGAGACCCGCACAACCTTCCAATTTCCTTGGTTCAGAAGAACTTTCTGATAAGCCCGAGGTTTCATTAGGGTGGGGCACTTTGGCCTCGGTGTGGTTTTCATGGTTACCAGTGTCGGAGTTAGAAAGAGATTGTTTCCCTTAGCTCTGATTCATTATGTGTTCCAAATAAGCAACTTTTTCGTGTTTGTAATCACTTCGAAGTCAGCAGATTTCACCTTTGCACTTGTGCGCCTCTTCACGAAGCATCAATTTGCAGTGAGTGGCAATTTCCCGTTATGGAGACCCGCACAACCTTCCAATTTCCTTGGTTCAGAAGAACTTTCTGATAAGCCCGAGGTTTCATTAGGGTGGGGCACTTTGGCCTCTGTGTGGTATTCATGGTAACCAGTGTCGGAGTTAGAAAGAGATTGTTTCCCTTAGCTCTGATTCATTATGTGTTCCAAATAAGCAACTTTTTGAGGTTTGTAATCACTTCGAAGTCAGCAGATTTCACAATTGCACTAGTGCGCCTCTTCACGAAGCATCAATTTGCAGTGAGTGGCAATTTCCCGTTATGGAGACCCGCACAACCTTCCAATTTCCTTGGTTCAGAAGAACTTTCTGATAAGCCCGAAGTTTCATTAGGGTGGGGCACTTTGGCCTCGGTGTGGTTTTCATGGTAACCAGTGTCGGAGTTAGAAAGAGATTGTTTCCTTTAGCTGTCTTTGTTTATGTGTTCCAAATAAGCAACTTTTTGGAGTTTGTAAACACTTCGAAGACAGCAGATTTCCCCCTTGCACTTGTGCGCCTCTTCACGAAGCATCAATTTGCAGTGAGTGGCAATTTCCCGTTATGGAGACCCGCACAACCTTCCAATTTCCTTGGTTCAGAAGAACTTTCTGATAAGCCCGAGGTTTCATTAGGGTGTGGCACTTTGGCCTCGGTGTGGTATTCATGGTAACCAGTGTCGGAGTTAGAAAGAGATTGTTTCCCTTAGCTCTGATTCATTATGTGTTCCAAATAAGCAACTTTGTGGTGTTTGTAATCACTTCGAAGTCAGCAGATTTCACCTTTGCACTTGTGCGCCTCTTCACGAAGCATCAATTTGCAGTGAGTGGCAATTTCCCGTTATGGAGGCCCGCGCAACCTTCCAATTTCCTTGGTTCAGAAGAACTTTCAGATAAGCCCGAAGTTTCATTAGGGTAGAGCACTTTGGCCTCTGTGTGGTTTTCATGGTAACCAGTGTCGGAGTTAGAAAGAGATTGTTTCCCTTAACTCTGATTCATTATGTGTTCCAAATAAGCAACTTTTTCGTGTTTGTAATCACTTCGAAGTCAGCAGATTTCACCTTTGCACTTGTGCGCCTCTTCACGAAGCATCAAATTGCAGTGAGTGGCAATTTAACGTTATGGAGACCCGCACAACCTTCCAATTTCCTTGGTTCAGAAGAACTTTCTGATAAGCCCGAGGTTTCATTAGGGTGGGGCACTTTGGCCTCTGTGTGGTATTCATGGTAACCAGTGTCGGAGTTAGAAAGAGATTGTTTCCCTTAACTCTCATTCATTATGTGTTCCAAATAAGCAACTTTTTGAGGTTTGTAATCACTTCGAAGTCAGCAGATTTCACAATTGCACTAGTGCGCCTCTTCACGAAGCATCAATTTGCAGTGAGTGGCAATTTCCCGTTATGGAGACCCGCACAACCTTCCAATTTCCTTGGTTCAGAAGAACTTTCTGATAAGCTTGAGGTTTCATTAGGGTGGGGCACTTTGGCCTCTGTGTGGTATTCATGGTAACCAGTGTCGGAGTTAGAAAGAGATTGTTTCCCTTAGCTCTGATTCATTATGTGTTGCAAATAAGCAAGTTTTTGAGGTTTTAAATCACTTCTAAGTCAGCAGATTTCACAATTGCACTAGTACGCCTCTTCACGAAGCATCAATTTGCAGTGAGTGGCAATTTCCCGTTATGGAGACCCGCACATCCTTGCAATTTCCTTGGTTCAGAAGCACATTGAGATGAATTTGAAGTTTCCTCAGGGTGTGGCACTTTGGCCCCTGTGTGGTATTCATGGTAACCAGTGTCGGAGTTAGAAATAGATTGTTTCCCTTAGCTCTGATACAGAATATGTTCCAAATAAGCAACTTTTTGGGGTTTGTAAACACTTCGAAGTCAGCAGATTTCACCATTGCACATTTGCGCCTCTTCACGAAGCATCAAATTGCAGTGAGTGGCAATTTAACGTTATGGAGACCCGCACAACCTTCCAATTTCCTTGGTTCAGAAGAACTTTCTGATAAGCCCGAGGTTTCATTAGGGTGGGGCACTTTGGCCTCGGTGTGGTTTTCATGGTTACCAGTGTCGGAGTTAGAAAGAGATTGTTTCCCTTAGCTCTGATTCATTATGTGTTCCAAATAAGCAACTTTTTCGTGTTTGTAATCACTTCGAAGTCAGCGGATTTCACCTTTGCCCTTGTGCGCCTCTTCACGAAGCATCAATTTGCAGTGAGTGGCAATTTCCCGTTATGGAGACCCGCACAACCTTTTAATTTCCTTGGTTCAAAAGAACTTTCTGATAAGCCCGAGGTTTGATTAGGGTGGGGCACTTTGGCCTCTGTGTGGTATTCATGGTAACCAGTGTCGGAGTTAGAAAGAGATTGTTTCCCTTAACTCTCTTTCATTATGTGTTCCAAATAAGCAACTTTTTGAGGTTTGTAATTACTTCGAAGTCAGCAGATTTCACAATTGCACTAGTGCGCCTCTTCACGAAGCATCAATTTGCAGTGAGTGGCAATTTCCCGTTATAGAGACCCGCACAACCTTCCAATTGCCTTGGTTCAGAAGAACTTTCTGATAAGCTTGAGGTTTCATTAGGGTGGGGCACTTTGGCCTCTGTGTGGTATTCATGGTAACCAGTGTCGGAGTTAGAAAGAGATTGTTTCCCTTAGCTCTGATTCATTATGTGTTGCAAATAAGCAAGTTTTTGAGGTTTTAAATCACTTCTAAGTCAGCAGATTTCACAATTGCACTAGTACGCCTCTTCACGAAGCATCAATTTGCAGTGAGTGGCAATTTCCCGTTATGGAGACCCGCACAACCTTCCAATTTCCTTGGTTCAGAAGAACCTTCTGATAAGCCCGAGGTTTCATTAGGGTGGGGCGCTTTGGCCTCGGTGTGGTTTTCATGGTAACCAGTGTCGGAGTTAGAAAAAGATTGTTTCCCTTAGCTCTGATTCATTATGTGTTCCAAATAAGCAACTTTTTGAGGTTTGTAATCACTTCGAAGTCAGCAGATTTCACAATTGCACTAGTGCGCCTCTTCACGAAGCATCAATTTGCAGTGAGTGGCAATTTCCCGTTATGGCAGCCCGCACAACCTTCCAATTTCCTTGGTTCAGAAGAACTTTCTGATAAGCCCGAGGTTTCATTAGGGTGGGGCACTTTGGCCTCCGTGTGGTATCCATGGTAACCAGTGTCGGAGTTAGAGAGAGATTGTTTCCCTTAGCTCTGATTCATTATGTGTTCCAAATAAGCAACTTTTTCGTGTTTCTAATCACTTCGAAGTCAGCAGATTTCACCTTTGCACTTGTGCGCCTCTTCACGAAGCATCAATTTGCAGTGAGTGGCAATTTCCCGTTATGGAGACCCGCACAACCTTCCAATTTCCTTGGTTCAGAAGAACTTTCAGATAAGCCCGGAGTTTCATCAGGGTGGGGCACTTTGGCCTCTGTGTGGTATTCATGGTAACCAGTGTCGGAGTAAGAAAGAGATTGTTTCCCTTAGCTCTGATTCATTATGTGTTGCAAATAAGCAAGTTTTTGAGGTTTTTAATCACTTCTAAGTCAGCAGATTTCACAATTGCACTAGTGCGCCTCTTCACGAAGCATCAATTTGCAGTGAGTGGCAATTTCCCGTTATGGAGGCCCGCACAACCTTCCAATTTCCTAGGTTCAGAAGAACTTTCTGATAAGCCCGAGGGTTCATTAGGGTGGGGCACTTTGGCCTCGGTGTGGTTTTCATGGTAACCAGTGTCGGAGTTAGAAAGAGATTGTTTCCCTTAGCTCTGATTCATTATGTGTTCCGAATAAGCAACTTTGTGGTGTTTGTAATCCCTTCGAAGTCAGCAGATTTCACCTTTGCACTTGTACGCCTCTTCACGAAGCATCAATTTGCAGTGAGTGGCAATTTCCCGTTATGGAGGCCCGCACAACCTTCCAATTTCCTTGGTTCAGAAGAACTTTCTGATAAGCCCGAGGTTTCATTAGGGTGGGGCACTTTGTCCTCAGTGTGGTTTTCATGGTTAGCAATGTCGGAGTTAGAAAGAGATTGTTTCCCTTAACTCTGATTCATTATGTGTTCCAAATAAGCAACTTTTTGAGGTTTGTAATCACTTCGAAGTCAGCAGATTTCACAATTGCACTAGTGCGCCTCTTCACGAAGCATCAATTTGCAGTGAGTGGCAATTTCCCGTTATGGCAGCCCGCACAACCTTCCAATTTCCTTGGTTCAGAAGAACTTTCTGATAAGCCCGAGGTTTCATTAGGGTGGGGCACTTTGGCCTCCGTGTGGTATTCATGGTAACCAGTGTCGGAGTTAGAAAGAGATTGTTTCCCTTAGCTCTGATTCATTATGTGTTCCGAATAAGCAACTTTGTGGTGTTTGTAATCCCTTCGAAGTCAGCAGATTTCACCTTTGCACTTGTACGCCTCTTCACGAAGCATCAATTTGCAGTGAGTGGCAATTTCCCGTTATGGAGGCCCGCACAACCTTCCAATTTCCTTGGTTCAGAAGAACTTTCTGATAAGCCCGAGGTTTCATTAGGGTGGGGCACTTTGTCCTCAGTGTGGTTTTCATGGTAACCAATGTCGGAGTTAGAAAGAGATTGTTTCCCTTAACTCTGATTCATTATGTGTTCCAAATAAGCAACTTTTTGAGGTTTGTAATCACTTCGAAGTCAGCAGATTTCACAATTGCACTAGTGCGCCACTTCACGAAGCATCAATTTGCAGTGAGTGGCAATTTCCCGTTATGGCAGCCCGCACAACCTTCCAATTTCCTTGGTTCAGAAGAACTTTCTGATAAGCCCGAGGTTTCATTAGGGTGGGGCACTTTGGCCTCTGTGTGGTATTCATGGTAACCAGTGTCGGAGTTAGAAAGAGATTGTTTCCCTTAGCTCTGATTCATTATGTGTTCCAAATAAGCAACTTTTTGAGGTTTGTAATCACTTCGAAGTCAGCAGATTTCACAATTGCACTAGTGCGCCTCTTCACGAAGCATCAATTTGCAGTGAGTGGCAATTTCCCGTTATGGAGACCCGCACAACCTTCCAATTTCCTTGGTTCAGAAGAACTTTCAGATAAGCCCGGAGTTTCATCAGGGTGGGGCACTTTGGCCTCTGTGTGGTATTCATGGTAACCAGTGTCGGAGTTAGAAAGAGATTGTTTCCCTTAGCTCTGATTCATTATGTGTTCCAAATAAGCAAGTTTTTGAGGTTTGTAATCACTTCGAAGTCAGCAGATTTCACAATTGCACTAGTGCGCCTCTTCACGAAGCATCAATTTGCAGTGAGTGGCAATTTCCCGTTATGGCAGCCCGCACAACCTTCCAATTTCCTTGGTTCAGAAGAACTTTCTGATAAGCCCGAGGTTTCATTAGGGTGTGGCACTTTGGCCTCTGTGTGGTATTCATGGTAACCAGTGTCGGAGTTTGAAAGAGATTGTTTCCCTTAGCTCAGATTCAGAATATGTTCCAAATAAGCAACTTTTTGGGGTTTGTAATCACTTCGAAGTCAGCAGACTTCACCATTGCACTTTTGCGCCTCTTCGCGAAGCATCCATTTGCAGTTGGTGGCAATTTCCCGTTATGGAGACCCGCACATCCTTGCAATTTCCTTGGTTCAGAAGCACATTGAGATGAATTTGAAGTGTCCTCAGGGTGTGGCACTTTGGCCTCTGTGTGGTATTCATGGTAACCAGTGTCGGGGTTAGAAAGAGATTGTTTCCCTTAGCTCTGATTCAGAATATGTTCCAAATAAGCAACTTTTTGGGGTTTGTAATCACTTCGAAGTCAGCAGATTTCACCATTGCACTTTTGCGCCTCTTAACGAAGCATCAATTTGCAGTGAGTGACAATTTCCCGTTATAGAGACCCGCACATCCTTGCAATTTGCTTGGTTCAGAAGCACATTGAGATGAATTTGAAGTGTCCTCAGGGTGTGGTACTTTGGCCTCTGTGTGGTATTCATGGTAACCAGTGTCGGAGTTAGAAAGAGATTGTTTCCTTAGCTCTGATTTATTATGTGTTCCAAATAAGCAACTTTTTGGGGTTTGCAATCACATCGAAGTCAGCAGATTTCACCATTGCACTTTTGCGCCTCTTCACGTAGCATCAATTTGCAGTGAGTGGCAATTTCCCGTTATGGAGACCCGCACAACCTTCCAATTTCCTTGGTTCAGAAGCACATTGAGATGAATTTGAAGTGTCCTCAGGGTGTGGCACTTTGGCCTCTGTGTGGTATTCATGGTAACCAGTGTCGGAGTTAGAAAGAGATTGTTTCTTTTAACTCTGATTCATTATGTGTTCCAAATAAGCAACATTTTGTGGTTTGTAAACACTTCGAAGTCAGCAGATTTCACCATTGCACTTTTGCGCCTCTTCACGAAGCATCAATTTGCAGTGAGTGGCAACTTCCCGTTATGGAGACCCGCACAAACTTCCAATTTCCTTGGTTCAGAAGAATTTTCAGATAAGCCCGAAGTTTCATTTGGGTAGAGCACTTTGGCCTCGTTGGTGTTTTCATGGTAACCAGTGTCGGAGTTAGAAAGAGATTGTTTCCCTTAACTCTGATTCATTATGTGTTCCAAATAAGCAACATTTTGTGGTTTGTAAACACTTCGAAGTCAGCAGATTTCACCATTGCACTTTTGCGCCTCTTCACGAAGCATCAAATTGCAGTCAGTGGCAATTTCCCGTTATAGAGACCCGCACATCCTTGCAATTTGCTTGGTTCAGAAGCACATTGAGATGAGTTTGAAGTGTCCTCAGGGTGTGGCACTTTGGCCTCTGTGTGGTATTCATGGTAACCACTGTCGGGGTTAGAAAGAGATTGTTTCCCTTAGCTCTGATTCAGAATATGTTCCAAATAAGCAACTTTTTGGGGTTTGTAATCACTTCGAGGTCAGCAGATTTCACCATTGCACTTTTGCGTCTCTTCGCGAAGCATCCATTTGCAGTTGGTGGCAATTTCCCGTTATGGAGACCCGCACATCCTTGCAATTTCCTTGGTTCAGAAGCACATTGAGATGAATTTGAAGTGTCCTCAGGGTGTGGCACTTTGGCCTCTGTGTGGTATTCATGGTAACCAGTGTCGGGGTTAGAAAGAGATTGTTTCCCTTAGCTCTGATTCAGAATATGTTCCAAATAAGCAACTTTTTCGGGTTTGTAATCACTTCGAAGTCAGCAGATTTCACCATTGCACTTTTGCGCCTCTTAAAGAAGCATCAATTTGCAGTGAGTGACAATTTCCCGTCATAGAGACCCGCACATCCTTGCAATTTGCTTGGTTCAGAAGCACATTGAGATGAATATCAAGTGTCCTCAGGGTGTGGCACTTTGGCCTCTGTGTGGTATTCATGGTAACCAGTGTCGGATTTAGAAAGAGATTGTTTCCCTTAGCTCTGATTCATTATGTGTTCAAAATAAGCAACTTTTTGGGGTTTGCAATCACATCGAATTCAGCGGATTTCACCATTGCACTTTTGCGCCTCTTCACGTAGCATCAATTTGCAGTAACTGGCAATTTCCCGTTATGGAGACCCGCACAACCTTCCAATTTCCTTGGTTCAGAAGAACTTTCTGATAAGCCCGAGGTTTCATTAGGGTGGGGCACTTTGGCCTCTGTGTGGTTTTCATGGTAACCAGTGTCGGAGTTAGAAAGAGATTGTTTCCCTTAACTCTCATTCATTATGTGTTCCAAATAAGCAACTTTTTGAGGTTTGTAATCACTTCGAAGTCAGCAGATTTCACAATTGCACTAGTGCGCCTCTTCACGAAGCATCAATTTGCAATGAGTGGCAATTTCCCGTTATGGAGACCCGCACAACCTTCCAATTTCCTTGGTTCAGAAGAACTTTCTGATAAGCCCGAGGTTTCATTAGGGTGGGGCACTTTGGCCTCCGTGTGGTATCCATGGTAACCAGTGTCGGAGTTAGAGAGAGATTGTTTCCCTTAGCTCTGATTCATTATGTGTTCCAAATAAGCAACTTTTTCGTGTTTCTAATCACTTCGAAGTCAGCAGATTTCACCTTTGCACTTGTGCGCCTCTTCACGAAGCATCAATTTGCAGTGAGTGGCAATTTCCCGTTATGGAGACCCGCACAACCTTCCAATTTCCTTGGTTCAGAAGAACTTTCAGATAAGCCCGGAGTTTCATCAGGGTGGGGCACTTTGGCCTCTGTGTGGTATTCATGGTAACCAGTGTCGGAGTTAGAAAGAGATTGTTTCCCTTAGCTCTGATTCATTATGTGTTGCAAATAAGCAAGTTTTTGAGGTTTTTAATCACTTCTAAGTCAGCAGATTTCACAATTGCACTAGTGCGCCTCTTCACGAAGCATCAATTTGCAGTGAGTGGCAATTTCCCGTTATGGAGGCCCGCACAACCTTCCAATTTCCTAGGTTCAGAAGAACTTTCTGATAAGCCCGAGGGTTCATTAGGGTGGGGCACTTTGGCCTCGGTGTGGTTTTCATGGTAACCAGTGTCGGAGTTAGAAAGAGATTGTTTCCCTTAGCTCTGATTCATTATGTGTTCCGAATAAGCAACTTTGTGGTGTTTGTAATCCCTTCGAAGTCAGCAGATTTCACCTTTGCACTTGTACGCCTCTTCACGAAGCATCAATTTGCAGTGAGTGGCAATTTCCCGTTATGGAGGCCCGCACAACCTTCCAATTTCCTTGGTTCAGAAGAACTTTCTGATAAGCCCGAGGTTTCATTAGGGTGGGGCACTTTGTCCTCAGTGTGGTTTTCATGGTTAGCAATGTCGGAGTTAGAAAGAGATTGTTTCCCTTAACTCTGATTCATTATGTGTTCCAAATAAGCAACATTTTGTGGTTTGTAAACACTTCGAAGTCAGCAGATTTCACCATTGCACTTTTGCGCCTCTTAACGAAGCATCAATTTGCAGTGAGTGACAATTTCCCGTTATAGAGACCCGCACATCCTTGCAATTTGCTTGGTTCAGAAGCACATTGAGATGAATATGAAGTGTCCTCAGGGTGTGCCACTTTGGCCTCTGTGTGGTATTCATGGTAACCAGTGTCGGAGTTAGAAAGAGATTGTTTGCCTTAGCTCTGATTCATTATGTGTTCCAAATAAGCAACTTTTTGAGGTTTGTAATCACTTCGAAGTCAGCAGATTTCACAATTGCACTAGTGCGCCTCTTCACGAAGCATCAATTTGCCGTGAGTGGCAATTTCCCGTTATGGCAGCCCGCGCAACCTTCCAATTTCCTTGGTTCAGAAGAACTTTCTGATAAGCCCGAGGTTTCATTAGGGTGGGGCACTTTGGCCTCCGTGTGGTATCCATGGTAACCAGTGTCGGAGTTAGAAAGAGATTGTTTCCCTTAGCTCTGATTCATTATGTGTTCCAAATAAGCAACATTTTGTGGTTTGTAAACACTTCGAAGTCAGCAGCCTTCACCATTGCACTTTTGCGCCTCTTCGCGAAGCATCCATTTGCAGTTGGTGGCAATTTCCCGTTATGGAGACCCGCACATCCTTGCAATTTGCTTGGTTCAGAAGCACATTGAGATGAATTTGAAGTGTCCTCAGGGTGTGGCACTTTGGCCTCTGTGTGGTATTCATGGTAACCAGTGTCGGAGTTAAAAAGGGATTGTTTCCCTTAGTTCAGATTCAGAATATGTTCCAAATAAGCAACTTTTTGGGGTTTGTAATCACTTCGAAGTCAGCAGACTTCACCATTGCACTTTTGCGCCTCTTCGCGAAGCATCCATTTGCAGTTGGTGGCAATTTCCCGTTATGGAGACCCGCACATCCTTGCAATTTCCTTGGTTCAGAAGCACATTGAGATGAATTTGAAGTGTCCTCAGGGTGTGGCACTTTGGCCTCTGTGTGGTATTCATGGTAACCAGTGTCGGGGTTAGAAAGAGATTGTTTCCCTTAGCTCTGATTCAGAATATGTTCCAAATAAGCAACTTTTTGGGGTTTGTAATCACTTCGAAGTCAGCAGATTTCACCATTGCACTTTTGCGCCTCTTAACGAAGCATCAATTTGCAGTGAGTGACAATTTCCCGTTATAGAGACCCGCACATCCTTGCAATTTGCTTGGTTCAGAAGCACATTGAGATGAATTTGAAGTGTCCTCAGGGTGTGGCACTTTGGCCTCTGTGTGGTATTCATGGTAACCAGTGTCGGAGTTAGAAAGAGATTGTTTCCTTAGCTCTGATTCATTATGTGTTCCAAATAAGCAACTTTTTGGGGTTTGCAATCACATCGAAGTCAGCAGATTTCACCATTGCACTTTTGCGCCTCTTCACGTAGCATCAATTTGCAGTGAGTGGCAATTTCCCGTTATGGAGACCCGCACAACCTTCCAATTTCCTTGGTTCAGAAGCACATTGAGATGAATTTGAAGTGTCCTCAGGGTGTGGCACTTTGGCCTCTGTGTGGTATTCATGGTAACCAGTGTCGGGGTTAGAAAGAGATTGTTTCCCTTAGCTCTGATTCAGAATATGTTCCAAATAAGCAACTTTTTGGGGTTTGTAATCACTTCGAAGTCAGCAGATTTCACCATTGCACTTTTGCGCCTCTTCGCGAAGCATCCATTTGCAGTTGGTGGCAATTTCCCGTTATGGAGACCCGCACATCCTTGCAATTTCCTTGGTTCAGAAGCACATTGAGATGAATTTGAAGTGTCCTCAGGGTGTGGCACTTTGGCCTCTGTGTGGTATTCATGGTAACCAGTGTCGGGGTTAGAAAGAGATTGTTTCCCTTAGCTCTGATTCAGAATATGTTCCAAATAAGCAACTTTTTCGGGTTTGTAATCACTTCGAAGTCAGCAGATTTCACCATTGCACTTTTGCGCCTCTTAAAGAAGCATCAATTTGCAGTGAGTGACAATTTCCCGTCATAGAGACCCGCACATCCTTGCAATTTGCTTGGTTCAGAAGCACATTGAGATGAATATCAAGTGTCCTCAGGGTGTGGCACTTTGGCCTCTGTGTGGTATTCATGGTAACCAGTGTCGGATTTAGAAAGAGATTGTTTCCCTTAGCTCTGATTCATTATGTGTTCCAAATAAGCAACTTTTTGGGGTTTGCAATCACATCGAATTCAGCGGATTTCACCATTGCACTTTTGCGCCTCTTCACGTAGCATCAATTTGCAGTGAGTGGCAATTTCCCGTTATGGAGACCCGCACAACCTTCCAATTTCCTTGGTTCAGAAGAACTTTCTGATAAGCCCGAGGTTTCATTAGGGTGGGGCACTTTGGCTTCGGTGTGGTATTCATGGTAACCAGTGTCGGAGTAATAAGAGATTGTTTCCTTTAGCTGTCTTTGTTTATGTGTTCCAAATAAGCAACTTTCTGGAGTTTTTAAACACTTCGAAGACTGCAGATTTCACAATTGCACTAGTGCGCCTCTTCACGAAGCATCAATTTGCAATGAGAGGCAATTTCCCGTTATGGAGACACGCACAACCTTCATATTTCCTTGGTTCAGAAGAACTTTCTGATAAGCCCGAGGTTTCATTAGGGTGGGGCACTTTGGCCTCTGTGTAGTATTCATGGTAACCAGTGTCGGAGTTAGAAAGAGATTGTTTCCCTTAACTCTCATTCATTATGTGTTCCAAATAAGCAACTTTTTGAGGTTTGTAATCACTTCGAAGTCAGCAGATTTCACAATTGCACTAGTGCGCCTCTTCACGAAGCATCAACTTGCAATGAGTGGCAATTTCCCGTTATGGAGACCCGCACAACCTTCCAATTTCCTTGGTTCAGAAGACCTTTCAGATAAGCCCGGAGTTTCATCAGGGTGGGGCACTTTGGCCTCTGTGTGGTATTCATGGTAACCAGTGTCGGAGTTAGAAAGAGATTGTTTCCCTTAGCTCTGATTCATTATGTGTTGCAAATAAGCAAGTTTTTGAGGTTTTTAATCACTTCTAAGTCAGCA
This sequence comes from Raillietiella orientalis, assembly GCA_036172245.1. NCBI lineage: Eukaryota > Metazoa > Arthropoda > Ichthyostraca > Raillietiellida > Raillietiellidae > Raillietiella > Raillietiella orientalis. Next base: position 43,059 of record JAYWIR010000168.1, read on the forward strand.
GATTTCACAATTGCACTAGTACGCCTCTTCACGAAGCATCAATTTGCAGTGAGTGGAAATTTCCCGTTATGGAGACCCGCACAACCTTCCAATTTCCTTGGTTCAGAAGAACCTTCTGATAAGCCCGAGGTTTCATTAGGGTGTGGCACTTTGGCTTCGGTGTGGTTTTCATGGTAACCAGTGTCGGAGTTAGAAAGAGATTGTTTCCCTTAGCTCTGATTCATTATGTGTTCCAAATAAGCAACTTTGTGGTGTTTGTAATCCCTTCGAAGTCAGCAGATTTCACCTTTGCACTTGTACGCCTCTTCACGAAGCATCAATTTGCAGTGAGTGGCAATTTCCCGTTATGGAGGCCCGCACAACCTTCCAATTTCCTTGGTTCAGAAGAACTTTCTGATAAGCCCGAGGTTTCATTAGGGTGGGGCACTTTGTCCTCAGTGTGGTTTTCATGGTTACCAATGTCGGAGTTAGAAAGAGATTGTTTTCCTTAGCTCTGATTCATTATGTGTTCCAAATAAGCAACTTTTTCGTGTTTGTAATCACTTCGAAGTCAGCAGATTTCACAATTGCACTAGTGCGCCTCTTCACGAAGCATCAATTTGCAGTGAGTGGCAATTTCCCGTTATAGAGACCCGCACATCCTTGCAATTTGCTTGGTTCAGAAGCACATTGAGATGAATTTGAAGTTTCCTCAGGGTGTGGCACTTTGGCCCCTGTGTGGTATTCATGGTAACCAGTGTCGGAGTTAGAAATAGATTGTTTCCCTTAACTCTGATACAGAATATGTTCCAAATAAGCAACTTTTTGGGGTTTGTAAACACTTCGAAGTCAGCAGATTTCACCATTGCACATTTGCGCCTCTTCACGAAGCATCAAATTGCAGTGAGTGGCAATTTAACGTTATGGAGACCCGCACAACCTTCCAATTTCCTTGGTTCAGAAGAACTTTCTGATAAGCCCGAGGTTTCATTAGGGTGGGGCACTTTGGCCTCTGTGTGGTATTCATGGTAACCAGTGTCGGAGTTAGAAAGAGATTGTTTCCCTTAGCTCTGATTCATTATGTGTTCCAAATAAGCAACTTTTTGAGGTTTGTAATCACTTCGAAGTCAGCAGATTTCACAATTGCACTAGTGCGCCTCTTCACGAAGCATCAATTTGCCGTGAGTGGCAATTTCCCGTTATGGAGACCCGCACAACCTTCCAATTTCCTTGGTTCAGAAGAACTTTCAGATAAGCCCGGAGTTTCATCAGGGTGGGGCACTTTGGCCTCTGTGTGGTATTCATGGTAACCATTGTCGGAGTTAGAAAAAGATTGTTTCCCTTAGCTCTGATTCATTATGTGTTCCAAATAAGCAACTTTTTGAGGTTTGTAATCACTTCGAAGTCAGCAGATTTCACAATTGCACTAGTGCGCCACTTCACGAAGCATCAATTTGCAGTGAGTGGCAATTTCCCGTTATGGCAGCCCGCACAACCTTCCAATTTCCTTGGTTCAGAAGAACTTTCTGATAAGCCCGAGGTTTCATTAGGGTGGGGCACTTTGGCCTCCGTGTGGTATCCATGGTAACCAGTGTCGGAGTTAGAAAGAGATTGTTTCCCTTAGCTCTGATTCATTATGTGTTCCAAATAAGCAACATTTTGTGGTTTGTAAACACTTCGAAGTCAGCAGACTTCACCATTGCACTTTTGCGCCTCTTCGCGAAGCATCCATTTGCAGTTGGTGGCAATTTCCCGTTATGGAGACCCGCACATCCTTGCAATTTGCTTGGTTCAGAAGCACATTGAGATGAGTATGAAGTGTCCTCAGGGTGTGCCACTTTGGCCTCTGTGTGGTATTCATGGTAACCAGTGTCGGAGTTAGAAAGAGATTGTTTCCCTCAGCTCTGATTCATGATGTGTTCCAAATAATCAACTTTTTGAGGTTTGTAATCACTTCGCAGTCAGCAGATTTCACCTTTGCACTTCTGCGCCTCTTCACGAAGCATCAATTTGCAGTGAGTGGCAATTTCCCGTTATGGAGACCCGCGCAACCTTCCAATTTCCTTCGTTCAGAAGAACTTTCTGATAAGCTCGAGGTTTCATTAGGGTGGGGCACTTTGGCCTCGGTGTGGTTTTCATGGTAACCAGTGTCGGAGTTAGAAAGAGATTGTTTCCTTTAGCTGTCTTTGTTTATGTGTTCCAAATAAGCAACTTTTTGGAGTTTGTAAACACTTCGAAGACAGCAAATTTCCCCCTTGCACTTGTGCGCCTCTTCACGAAGCATCAATTTGCAGTGAGTGGCAATTTCCCGTTATGGAGACCCGCACAACCTTCCAATTTCCTTGGTTCAGAAGAACTTTCTGATAAGCCCGAGGTTTCATTAGGGTGGGGCACTTTGTCCTCTGTGTGGTATTCATGGTAACCAGTCTCGGAGATAGAAAGAGATTGTTTCCTTTAGCTGTCTTTGTTTATGTGTTCCAAATAAGCAACTTTTTGGAGTTTCTAAACACTTCGAAGACAGCAGATTTCACCCTTGCACTTGTGCGCCTCTTCACGAAGCATCAATTTGCAGTGAGTGGCAATTTCCCGTTATGGAGACCCGCACAACCTTCCAATTTCCTTGGTTCAGAAGAACTTTCTGATAAGCCCGAGGTTTCATTAGGGTGGGGCACTTTGGCCTCCGTGTGGTATCCATGGTAACCAGTGTCGGAGTTAGAAAGAGATTGTTTCCCTTAGCTCTGATTCATTATGTGTTGCAAATAAGCAACTTTTTCGTGTTTCTAATCACTTCGAAGTCAGCAGATTTCACCTTTGCACTTGTGCGCCTCTTCACGAAGCATCAATTTGCAGTGAGTGGCAATTTCCCGTTATGGAGACCCGCACAACCTTCCAATTTCCTTGGTTCAGAAGAACTTTCAGATAAGCCCGGAGTTTCATCAGGGTGGGGCACTTTGGCCTCTGTGTGGTATTCATGGTAACCAGTGTCGGAGTTAGAAAGAGATTGTTTCCCTTAGCTCTGATTCATTATGTGTTGCAAATAAGCAAGTTTTTGAGGTTTTTAATCACTTCTAAGTCAGCAGATTTCACAATTGCACTAGTGCGCCTCTTCACGAAGCATCAATTTGCAGTGAGTGGCAATTTCCCGTTATGGAGGCCCGCACAACCTTCCAATTTCCTAGGTTCAGAAGAACTTTCTGATAAGCCCGAGGGTTCATTAGGGTGGGGCACTTTGGCCTCGGTGTGGTTTTCATGGTAACCAGTGTCGGAGTTAGAAAGAGATTGTTTCCCTTAGCTCTGATTCATTATGTGTTCCAAATAAGCAACTTTTTGAGGTTTGTAATCACTTCGAAGTCAGCAGATTTCACAATTGCACTAGTGCGCCTCTTCACGAAGCATCAATTTGCAGTGAGTGGCAATTTCCCGTTATGGAGACCCGCACAACCTTCCAATTTCCTAGGTTCAGAAGAACTTTCTGATAAGCCCGAGGGTTCATTAGGGTGGGGCACTTTGGCCTCGGTGTGGTTTTCATGGTAACCAGTGTCGGAGTTAGAAAGAGATTGTTTCCCTTAGCTCTGATTCATTATGTGTTCCGAATAAGCAACTTTGTGGTGTTTGTAATCCCTTCGAAGTCAGCAGATTTCACCTTTGCACTTGTACGCCTCTTCACGAAGCATCAATTTGCAGTGAGTGGCAATTTCCCGTTATGGAGGCCCGCACAACCTTCCAATTTCCTTGGTTCAGAAGAACTTTCTGATAAGCCCGAGGTTTCATTAGGGTGGGGCACTTTGTCCTCAGTGTGGTTTTCATGGTTAGCAATGTCGGAGTTAGAAAGAGACTGTTTCCCTTAACTCTGATTCATTATGTGCTCCAAATAAGCAAGTTTTTGAGGTTTGTAATCACTTCGAAGTCAGCAGATTTCACAATTGCACTAGTGCGCCACTTCACGAAGCATCAATTTGCAGTGAGTGGCAATTTCCCGTTATGGCAGCCCGCACAACCTTCCAATTTCCTTGGTTCAGAAGAACTTTCTGATAAGCCCGAGGTTTCATTAGGGTGGGGCACTTTGGCCTCCGTGTGGTATCCATGGTAACCAGTGTCGGAGTTAGAAAGAGATTGTTTCCCTTAGCTCTGATTCATTATGTGTTCCAAATAAGCAACTTTTTGGGTTTTGTAATCACTTCGAAGTCAGCAGACTTCACCATTGCACTTTTGCGCCTCTTCACGAAGCATCAATTTGCAGTGAGTGGCAATTTCCCGTTATGGAGACCCGCACAACCTTCCAATTTCCTTGGTTCAGAAGAACTTTCAGATAAGCCCGAAGTTTCATTAGGGTGGGGCACTTTGGCCTCTGTGTGGTATTCATGGTAACCAGTGTCGGAGTTAGAAAGAGATTGTTTCCCTTAGCTCTGTTTCATTATGTGTTCCAAATAAGCAACATTTTGTGGTTTGTAAACACTTCGAAATCCAGAGAATCCCTTTCCTGTTTTCTGTATCCGATTCTTGTTTTGTCAGACAGAAACTAGTGCTCTGTTCTAAAATGTCAGTATCAGAGCTCATGAAGAGGTGGGATGGTAAGTGCTCATGGATGCAGCCTCTCTTCAGAACCACTCTGTCGACTAGCCAACAGGTATCTCTTGAGTGTGACTCACGTCGCTAGTACATTTGGGTATTTCCACCCAATGCCTATTCATTAAATATTTCTTGCAGATTGAAAACTGCCTGTGAGGATGCGTGTACTTTTGTCACTCATATCCTCAGAACACCAAGAGTACGAGGATTCTCAGGAAGAGATCAAGCAGTGATCCCTTGAGAATCCTGGTTC